>JASCZW010006951.1:16564-145561 GCA_034211315.2 Aedes japonicus | reverse complement strand
AAACCAGTGGATGCGACTTCCGCTTCTGCTGCATGTTCGCGGTTCGCCAGATAGCTTCTTCAGCTGGGCGCGGATGGTGCCACTTCTTTCCATCGTATCTTCCTTTAGCATCCTGAAGCATCTTGTCGCCCAGGGTCGTCGGTCGTCCGGAACCGGGCTGATGCCCTGATTGCTCAGTGCGCGTAAGATGTTGCAGATGCCTGAACGGGTATCCGGCATCCAAAGCGCCGCACATGCCCGTTTTCGACTCGGCGGGTGCTGCTTTCAACGGCACTTCCTGAACGGAGTTGCTTCACTGTTTCGCCATCACGGTTAGAGTTCGGTTCTGATAGATGTCCGCACCTTTGTCAAGCATACACGCTGCTACGGTGATTGATGCTGCAAGGAGAATGTTAGTGCGGATGAAGGCAATCCAAATAAAAATCGCTGCTTTTGCCTTTATTTTTAAACAAACATTAGGTTCTCGTTCAATTTGAAAATTCTAAGATTGTGTTAAGTCAACGCGCTGTATTCGAAATTGGCCTACAAAAATCAACATTTTCAATCTGTTGTTTCAAACATTTTTGTGTTTTGAGCCTGACCAACTAGCTATCCATAATGGACGATAGACGATTAATTCGTTGCTTAAATCAGATATTTGACCAGCAGTTGGAATCGATTTATCAGCGGTAAAATTAGTGTATTAACACAGGTTTTTTTAAAAAAAAACCTGGGAAATCATTAAATAGCGACTAATCTGGCAAGCACTGTCATTGGAAATATATCGTTCAATGAGTCGCCAAATTCGCATGTTTGGAAAAGTAATGGGTTAATGAAGAAATACTAAATGTACTCAATCAAATTATTGTTTATCAACGAATAACGTAACTTCCAGGCCAAAAATAACTTTGAATAAAACGTTAAACTAATGTTTCTATAGTTAGTTGATTCTCTCTTCAAGGCGAATATTTCGGATCTTTATTTTCTTCGTTCGTTTTCTGAGCGTGCGTGCTTTCTTACCGGAATACGGAAGGCAGACTCTAATCGAGTGCAGGAACATTCTTTCTGAGCAAATTCCTTTCAAATATTCATCGTTGTGGTTATTCATTTGATCTGCGCCTATGGTACAGCCGCTGGATATGTCTTCTGGAGTAAATTGAAGCTGATTTTGCATTGAGAATCATTCAAGGACAAGATCTTCAGCCGCCAGATCATGGCGAAACTTTCAGCGCCGGTGTTGCGTCGTATTGCAGCAGACTGTAATTGCTGCCATCCAGGCTGCTCATGTAGCGGTAATGAAGATAAGGACTCTCAGTCTTGGAATTCAGACCAAATCAAATCCAATAAGAAAATTTTGTTATTTACCATTCAACCCTTTGATTATGAACGAGGGTTTTTCGGCTGGAGACAAAATAGAACACAGCTTTTGATTTCACTCCATTATTATTATTCTTCTTCTATGAACAACTTTTTTCTTCAGCCGATGTCTGGATTCGCTTTAGATTGTTATGCTTCTGCTCGATTCGACGTCCGTCACAAACCAAGCTTGCTCGCACCTTGTTTTATTTTTTATTTGGGAGCATTAAACCAGCTTCGGCTCAACCGTCCCATGCCGCCTGCGCCGCCAGGTAGGCGTTCTTTAAAGTATTGTTGCTGTCGCTGTTCCTCGTTCTCTCGAAATAGCGCCAAGCTTCCATTAGAGGCGTGGCAAATGCTCATGCTGTTACGCTTTTTCAGTTCGCTGGGCATTGCGTGACCTGAACACTTCGTTTGTGAACTTCCTCAGGGGTCATAGTTTGAAGATTCCGTACAGGGATGACCAAAAAGGAGAAGACTAGCAAAATTTTTGTCCAGCATTCCAAAGTGATACAGTTCTCGGTAAATAATTAATCGATTTTAGCTGAAACCAGAAGCGCCCGATGGGGAATCCTATTCTTGTTTCAGTACGTTTATTCAAAAATTTGATCTGACTTCCGGGCATTGGAGATACCGCGGATACTGAGAGGTTGAGGCCGACAAATGCTAACTTTCTGCAGCTTCGTTTTTTATGCGTTACTTGAAAATCGGAAAATATTATATTTTTCTCAGAAACTAGAACGCATAACAAGTCTGTCAATGGTTAAAGATCGTAAATCGGCCTGATAAACAACTGGAGATAAGGCCATTTCCGTAAAAATGTAATTTTCTCACCCACTTGCCTGACACTTCTTTATGTTGAAAAACTCTGTTTTTAATTTCCATTCGTAACTGCAGCGATACCTAACCAAATTAGATGCAACTTTTTCCATACGATTAAAAATTTATCCAGTTTTTGGAAACAGTAGCGGACATTTCGTTATTTTCCGTAGTTCCCAGATCTCATTGTCGGGAATCGTGAAGGGAAAATTCCTACCAGTGTAATGGTCATGCGACATATCAAACCTCATGATTTTACAAACCACGCATACCACTGGTAGTCAAACCTGAGAGTATTCTTCATCACTGGCCACACCTGGCGATGTTCCGGATTCCGGGTTCCCCCAGGAAGTGGCCGATTCTCGAATGATGTCAAAACCCCGGTTTGCGACACACATCAAACTTCATGATTTTACAAAACAATACCTAAACTAAAAATAAACCAAAATTAATTGGACAATAATCAAAATTAGACTGGCGTACGGAACCAATGCGACCTGGCGGAATTGAACTCAAATTGGGCTTTTTTTATCCGTGTACATGTTTGCATAGAAGAAGCGTACAGGTGACAGGATTGAGTGGGACAAAATCACAGGTTGGGTGCTGAAGTGCGCAGTTCGGAAATGCCATTAGAGCCTCACGGAATTTCAACGGGGCTGCAGTAGTCGGCGCTCGTAGCCGGCTGCCTGATCGCTGAAACATGCAAACCGGCTGGCGTTGCAGAGGCCGCAGTCTGCCGGATAATGCCGGGAACATAAAAAACATGGAAAAACATCGCCTCGACAAAAAGTAGCTGTGGACGGAAGCAAAAGATGGATGACCGGCAGCAACGTTCGTTGAAGCGCACTAGTCAAAGCAGACAGACGCATTAGTGCTGTTAAAGCAACTGCTGCTTTGAACATACTGCGCTTCAAGAACCAAGCCGCTAGCATCAACTGTCCGAAGGCGAGCAGCACGACATGAATCTTTACGCTCGTGCGGCCATTTCTAAAACTGAAGCTACATAAACCGGGGGCAAAAAACGCGGTAAACAGGAAGCGCTGGGTGCAAGGATCATAAGGAATAGACGCCAGATCAATGGAAATCCAAGTTGCGTGGTCGGACGTAACCATCTTTTACCTTGTTTCCAAACTCACAGGTCGAGTGTACTGCATGGCGCACTCCCTGGAGAAGCCCACAACCCTGGCTGGCCTTCTGCCAACCGTTAAACACGGCGGGGGGCTGGTCATGGTGTATTAGGTGCAATATCGCAGGCATTCTCTTTGGGCCTTTAGTTGCTATGAAGGGAAAATAGAAGGCCAAAGATTATCAAGAAATATTGGATGACCAGGTATTTTTTAGAAAAACCTTCAGCTGTATTATACTTAAAAATAACGTCAATCGCCCAACAGGTGCTGCCAATGATGCGTGAAGACTCATCTTTTCCTGACGGCAGAGGAATTCCCTCCAAGATGGCAACGCCCAATCAACACTGCTCAAATCATAAAGGCGTGGTACGAAGAGCACGACATAGGCTTTCATCACCTTGATTGGCCGGCACACAGTCACCAGACCTTCAGAACATTATCAGAGCCACTTTGGTCTATGGCCAGAAGTATCACGCGAGAAGCGTGTATTTACCGCATCGAACCATCGTTCTCTAAAAGCGTTAGAGATAGCCTTTGATCAGATGAGTGGTATAAGCACACCGATCGGAACAATCCGAAAACTGTACGATTCCATCCCTAGGCGTATCCACGTAGCCGTTTTGAATGCAAATGGTGGACCCACGCCTTATTAAATGCGATTTTCCTTTGAAACGATCTATCTAATCAAAAGCGTCAATCTCCGAATTATTGCTAGCAGTATATCCGAACTGTTAAATATATTTTCGAAACTATGTCTTCGAATAATTTGCCATTGAATCCCGGATGCCCACAACAGAAAACCTCAGATTCGCCACCAGTGGTATTGGTTTGTGTAAAATCATGAAGTTTGATGTGTTGCTAAAGCCAGGTTGGACATCGTTCTAAATCCAGCCACTTCCGGGAGCAACCTGGATCCCGGAGCGTCACCATAGGTCTCGACCAATGTAACCGAAAACACCTCAGGTTGAGCGACCAGTAATCTTGATTTGTAAAATCATGAAGTTTGATGTGTCTTGCAATCCACAGTTTGAATCGTTCTATATATTCGCTAATTCCCGGGGGAACCTGAATCCGCAACGTCACCAGGCGGGGCTGGCCAATGTGACCGAATACTTCCGGCTGACCATCAGCGGTATTGTTGTGTGTAAAATCAAGCCAGTTTGATGTGTCGTGTGTCAGGGTTTGACATCATTCGAAATCTCAGCCACTTTCGGGGGAACCCGGAATCCGGAACGTCACCAGTGGGTAGTGGCCAATGTGAAAGAATACTTCCTCAGGTAGACTCACCAGTGGTATTGGCTCAGGTAAAATCATGAAGTTTGATGTCGTCGCAAGCCAGGTTTGATACAGTTCTAACTCCGGCTATTACACTGCAGTAGGGTGTACTTCCTTCCACGATTTCGACAAGCAATGAATTCGGGAAACTACGGAAAATAACGAAATTGTCCGCCACTGTTCCAAAACTAGGACAAATTTGTAATCGCATGGAAAAAGTTGCATCTAATCGGCTGAGCGGTACGCAGGAAAGTTACAGATAAATTAAAAAAACGAGTTTTTTCAACATAAGTAAGTGTCAGGCAATTGGGTAGAAAAATTACATTTCACGGAAATGGCCATATCTCGGTTGTTTATGAGGCTGACTCCACGATCTCGACCACTGACAGACTTGTTAGAGTGCGATTCTAGTTTCTTGAGAAAAATATAATATTTCCGATTTTAGGCAACATAAAAAAACGAACTGCAGAAAATTAGTACATTTGAAACAACCTCAAAGTATACATGCTATCTTCCGGTGCCCGGAATCAAACCAAACCTTTGAATAAACATGCTGAAACTAGAATGAATTCCCCGTCGAACGCTTCTAGCTCCACAAATCGGTTGAGATATTCACCAAACGGTATCACTTTGAATCTGGACAAAATTCTTGCTAGATTTCTTCCTTTGATCGATCCTCTGTATATTCGCAGTGCATATCACGCATGGTACTCGCTTTGATGATGTCGTTAGCCCTTCTGGTGACTCGGTCATTCTTGGACCCGCCAGTAGAATTTTCCTTCTGTGGCCATTTTCCTTGCAGCTTTTTTTGGTGGCTTGACTAACGCGATAGCAGAGAAAGCTGTTTTGGCAGCAAGCTGAGAGTACTATCGACGAAAAAACATATCTCTCAAAACAACGAAAGCGCATTAAACTATTGTAGACTTCACTAATAATATGTTTTATGAAATTCACATGACGTACCTCTCCTCAGCCAAATGAAAGACGCTGATCACTTTGTCCGTCAAGATAGCACATGCAACCAGTCTTCTTTATTTTGCACTACTGATCGCATTTGGCGACTACTCGCTTCATATTGTCATCGCATCGGAGTATTCAAAGTTCCTCGTTATATCACCAACATCGTCTCAAATAAGCCTGCGGGAATGCCAGATTATCTGGCAAACCGCGGCTGCAGCTTTTAGATGATCCTTTACTTCTTCGGTAAAGCCATCAATACAGAAAAAAATAATTAATATTAAGCTAGCGCGTAAAATCTAGCCTTCGCTTTATCTCAAGTCAAAGAGGCGTAAAACAATGCGCAATTGGCTGCAGTTTTTGATGCGCAATACAACAATGTTTACAATCTTTTCATACAACAGGCTAGATTCAGGCGTAATCTGCCTTAAATTTACATAAAATATCCCATTGATTTCTGCCAAATCTAGCATTCCCTTTATGTGCATTAGATACAGCAGAAAACTCAAGGTTTCTTTTTATCTGTGTACATATCACTATTAACTCGCGATTGGTACGCTGGTTTGCCAAAATGTCCCTATTTTGTTGTTCAATCAGAATCCAAAAAGAACACACATGTGTTTTTTTAACTTAATGTTTGTTTAGTTTATGAGGCTCAAGTGCCATAGGCATAACGGAGCCGAGTCCTTTTTCATTTTTACAATTATAATAACTTAGTAACGATGTTAGTTCTGGAAAGCCGAAAAACTCGTGGCTAGGTCGGAGGTTAGGGTTTACAATGATCCTTGAGGCAATGGAGAAGTAGGGATCTTAACATTGGCGATGCGGTATTGTTGCTGTTGGTTAGGCGTAGCATTGTGTTAAACTGTAACGATGCTATCGAAGTTTGGTAGGGAGGTGGACTTGTTAAAACAATAGTTAAGAGAGGATCACACGAATACATCTATTTGTTTCAAAAACTTGTAACCAGCCCCATATAGTCCAAGGTCAGCTTACCCAGCACATCTCTGATCAGATCAGATCAGATTTCAAAATTTCGAAATCGAGGGCAATGCCAGACAACTTGGTTGATGTCCTGGAGTACCTGCACCACAGCCGCATTCATTGGCGTCTGTGAGACCTAGTCTGATGATTGGACATTAGACGACATATCACCTTGATAAAATCCCGGCTATTATCCAACCCTCTGAACCTTGTTTTTCGATACTCTGTGAGGAGAATGGAATGCAACCATCGGCCGGAAATCCCATAATCCCTCTCTTTGTTGCCAGATGATCAAGGCCTGTTGACGGAAAATAGGAACAAAAATCGTTGAAGGCGAATTGTCGACTATAACATCGCCTGCCATAGCGCCTCCTTCGCAAGTGAGTCTACTTTCTCATAACTCAGAATGCAGCAATGAGAAGGGACCCATACAAAGGTGATGCTGTAAGAATTGTTTGATAGGGCAGTCTAAAGAGATCATATTTTCTTTAACCAAATACGGTGAGTGAGTATTTTGGCTGCCGTTAATTATTTGATATCTCACATTTTGAAATGCGGGTATGGAAGCGCTCGAACTCTGCTCGAGAAACTGCTCTATGGAGATTTGGCGTGGCATAAAAAGCGATTTTCGGAACGAAATGCGGCTTTCTCACACAACCACACAGAAAACTGATAGCAAGAGATGAAGTGTAACCAGCACAAACAAGTAGTTGTGGAACATACATAAAGCTGCAGAATAAACTCAATTGGTTATGTTAAGTATGGAAAGCAAAAACGAAGAATAACTTACATAAAGGAAAAAATGATTATAAGAAATTATAACTAAACTAGTATCGAAAGGAATTTTCTTCAGCTTTCTACAGATCGAATTTAGTTGAACGAAATTTACTTCTTTGCTCAACTTCTTTGAAAACCAGAAACCAATCTTAGTGAAGTAAATCGGATACCCGAAAGGGTCTTCACGATTGCTCTCTTTCACACTGTTGGTGTTTTTGTGCAATTACAGTGTATCTGCTAATAACTGAGTTGCATCCTGGGGCGGTCAATTATGCACATGCTCAAGTTTAAGCTTGAGTGACCTTACCTCGACGCAACAATGACCCAATTATACGTTTAGTAGAGCAGCTGCTTAGCAGAAAAAAATGCGTACCCTAAAGAAGTTATCAGTAGTTATTCTCACCCTGATGCCCATCCGTAGAATTGTCACCCCAACTCACACCAAATAGTCAATATTCAATCGGTCTCCCCTTTTCACTTTATTTTTAAGACAACTGATTCATATTAAAAAACAAAAACTTGGCTCAGTTATGTTGGTTAAATTGAACCTGCACAAATAAATGAGCTTGATAAAAAACTATCAAAACTGTATCATAGCCATACCGCCTCGAATACTCCCAAGAACCAGTTAATAAACTTTTAAAACTAATCAACTGAACTGAATTTTTCTGCTAGCTTTGTCCAATTATTTCCACGTCAAACTCAATCCAATCCAAATCCAAATCCAATCCAATCCAAATCCAATCCAAATCCAATTCAAATCCAATCAAATCCAAAAAGTAAGTATGGTATCGTAAGGATCTCTAGATTAGTGAAACACAACACTTTTCCCCTTCCAAAGAAATGCCAGTTAGTCGTTGTCAGATTTTCCAGAACAGAGTTATTCTATTCAAAACTCAAATAAAAAACATCCATTGTACGTGTTGAATTCTAGAAACTTCAAGCTACATCAATCCAAACATGTTGTTTGTTTATTTAGTCGACCACCAGAGAATTGTCACCTCTTGAACCTGGGTTGACCATCGCTCATCCAGTTGAAGTTCCAATCTTTAACCCTCAGGAGATACATACCTCCTGGCGATCCTTTTCAACTTGCAACGATACAGTAATCTATCAATGCACAATGATAAACAAGCAACTGTCACCCTTAACGTGTGATCCACATAACCGTGCTCGTTATTCTCGGAACATTCCCCATCGACGGTGCACGGGCCGATAGTTGATCAGATTATTTTTCTCGACGAAATTGGTCCTCACTTTTGCTTACCCACCTTCAACCCCTACAGTGCTGCCGTCGTGCGACAAACGGTCGAGGATGCAAATAAGCGGATGATTGATCTCCAAAGCGCTCTTTATCGGGAAATTGAAGATTGAAGAAACTTAAGAAGATTGTCTATAGGCACACATACAAAAACACGCCGACGATGGTCCTTGTGCTGCTGCGCTGCGCTACCATATCAGCTATCATATAATAGCCCTTGTCGAAGAAGGGCCCACGCTTGCGCAGTATCCACTTTTTTATCATCATCATCATCATCATCATCATCATTACTATCATCATTTTGCATCATTATCATTTCTATGTTCCCTTTCATTCGTTTGTTCAAGCAGTAGGGTGGACCAACTTCACAACCTTACCATTCAACAAGCTTCCCGGTGGCATCTGAATGTGTTTACGGACACCTCAAGTGTATCAAAAATTAGCCGAACTTTTCCAACTAGTAAGGAAATTGGAAAAATTGAATAACGAAAATAACTGAATGGGGCTTATACTTGCGGACCGTTCTCTATGACCAAATTTCAAGTGTTTCTACTACAGGTTCAAGATGAACAGTGGCACTGGACTCGTCCTTGTCATCAGGTGAAAGTAGGGAAAAAATACTGGAGCTTATTTACAGGATATTCGATAACCTTGATAGGTAATGCGATAATATTGATCTAATTCTATATATATATTGTGCTTGATATCAATTTAGTATGAATTTACAAACCACGGCTTGGCTCTTCCTAAACTGTCTACAAATTGTTCGGATTTAAATTACCAATTACCCCAATAAAAGATACGCGTTAGGGCACAAGCAAAGCTGTGTGTTATAGAATTTGAAAGCAACGTGTAATTTTCGGCGTTATCTACTGCACATGAAGGGAATGCTAGATTTGGCCGAAATTGATGGGATATTGCATGTACGTTTAAGCCAGATAACGTCTGAATCTAGGCTATTGTATGGAAAATTGCAAAAATTGTTGCACGGCGCATGAAAGATTGCAAACACACCTTGTGTGTTTACGCTTCCTTTGGATTGGAATTAAACGAGGCGATATTTAACGCGCATGTTAAAATTCATAATTTTTTCTGTGCATACAGATTAATCGAAAACAGGACTCTCTCGAAAATACATATTTTTTATTGATATTAAATTAATTTTAAAGTCTGGTACAACATTGAACAGTGTAGATTATTCGATTTCGAATGCATTTTAACGTTAAGGACGGTTGGTTTTTGATAAAATCTCTTCGTGACGTTTTACAATTGGTCTGAAGAAAAGTTTCGCGGAGTGAACATTTGCTGCGATAAATAGGAGCTGCTAGCGCACTGATACCGTTTATAAGTGGAAAAGTATGCTGAAGTGTTGAAGGTCACCGGGAATATAGTTGAATTTCCAGCGTTGGCCGGAAGTGTATGTGCTTCTACTTAACCAAGTTCCTGCGGCCAATTGGAGATCGGGCTTGAAAGCAGAATGGAAGATTTGGATTGGCTTTCAGCAGAAAAAGCAACATTTTCGAACCACGTTTCGCCAAGCGGAAAGACTGGACAGTATAAAATTAAATTGAACTAAGTACCTTTACATACATTTGTGTTTGTATGAGTGACGACCATATTATTTCTGCTTCCCATTCCACTATAGATTGAGTGCATTGTGTTTATCATTTAACTTGTATATGCATCAGATCTAAAGATTTATGTTTGAAGGGTCCAAATCATAGACTATATCATAGAAATTGCGTATGCCTCAATGATGGGACGAATTTGATTCTGCTTTTAATAATAAGAAGGTTATATCTATAAAATTCATAAACATGCGGCATGGTGATAACAAGATCAATTATTATTATTAATTTCTCGTCAATCGAACATTTTATTACAATTGCATATTCAAAGATATAAATAGCAATAGTTCTCACTTACCATTGACAGTTAATTTATTCAAATACTAGCTGATCCCGGTGCGAGCGTTGCTACGCCTGAAACTAAATAAATGAACATTACATAGAATTGACGCTTTTTTTTTAAATGAGTTTTTTTTTTTTGAGTTATAAGGAGTTCAAACTTCTATCAGAACATTCTTCTTACCCAGACAATACACAGTTTGTGGCTTAGTTACCTGGATAATTCTCAGGATTGGTTGAAATTTGTGTTTGAATTCACCATATAAACATTTCTTGCATTCAAAAAACCCCGCATACCATTTTTGATTCCATTTGCTTGATTAGTTCTCAAGCTATGCAGAAATTTGTGTTTCATTTGTATGCGAGCCGGAAGATGGAAGCGGTCTCAAACAATCATAAGAACCTTCCCCAGCCCCAAAAATACCTGCATACATATTTTCTATCCGATCGGTCAGACAGAAATCCATTTTAATATAAATAAAAATCCTGTTTCCAATAACCCCACATGCCAAATGTGGTTTCATTTACTGAATAGTTCTCGAGTTATGCAGAAAATTGCGTTTCATTTGTATGAGAGCCCCCCCCTCTTTCAGAGGGCAAAGGGTCTCAAACCACCATAGAAATATGTCTGACCTTCAAAAAATCCACATGTCAAATTTGATTCCATTTGCTTTATTAGTTCTCGAGTTATGCAGAAATTTGCGTTTCATTTCTATGGGACCCCCCTCATTCAGAAGGCAGAGTGGTCTCAACCACCATAAGAATATGTCTCTCCTTCAAAAACCTCCATATGCCAAATTTGGTTCCATTTGCTGGATTAGTTCTCGAGTTATGCAAAAATTTGTGTTTCATTTATATGGGAGATCCCTCCCTCCACTTTAAGAAGGCGGAAGGGTCTCAAATCATCATAGAAACATTTCTCTCCTTCAAAAACCTCCATATGCCAAATTTGGTTCCATTTTCTTGATTAGTTCTCGAGTTATGCATAAATTTGTGTTTCATTTGTATGGGAGCCCCTCCCCCTTCAGAAAAGGGAGGGGTCTCAAATTAGCATTGAAACAGTATTCATCTACAAAAACCTCCACATGCCAGATTTGGTTCAATTTGCTTGATTAGTTCTCGAGTTATACAGAATATTGTATTTCATTTGTATAGGAGCCCCCCCTTTCAGGACGAAGAGGAATCTGAAACCATCATAGAAACCTTTCCTTGCCTTTAAAACCTCACACATGCTAAATTTGGTTTCTTTTAGCTTGGGGTCTCAAACCACCCTAGAAACATTTCTTGCCTACAAAACCTCCACATGCCATATTTGGTTCCATTTGTTTGATTAGTACTTGAGTTATGCAGAAAATAGTTTTTCATTTGCATGGGAGCCCCCTTTCTAAAGGCGGGAGGGGTGTCGAACTAAAATAAGATCCTTTCCCGGACCCAAAACCCTGCATACAAATTTGCATAGCGGTAGGGATAGTTCTCATGTTTGGTTTAAATTTGTGTTTCCTTTGTGTGGTAGCCCCCCTTTTAAGAGTGAAGAGAGGTCTTAAATTACCACAAAAACATTTCTTGTTATGCAGTTGAGTTATGCAGGAATTTGTTTTTCATTTGCATGGGATCCCACCCTTTCTAAAATCGGAGGGCTCTCGATCTATCATAAGATGCTTTCCCGGACCCAAAAACCACTGAACACAAATTTGCAAAGCAGTAGGTATAGTTCTCATGTTTGGTTGAAATTTGTTTCATTTGTATGAGAGCCCCCCTTTTTTAGAGGGAGGAGGGGCTTTGAACCACCATAAAAACATTTCATGCCTTAAAAAACTCGTCCATTCCGAATTTGGTTCCATTTTGCTTGATTATTTCTCGAGTTATGCAGAAATTTGGATTCCATTTGTTTGAGAGCACCCCCTCCCCCCTTCCTCCTCATATGACGGAAGAGTCTCAAATCACCATAGAAACATTTCCTCCTTCAAAAACTTCCACATGCAGAAATTTGGTTCCATTTCTCTTATTAGTTCTCGAGTTATGCTAGGATTTGCGTTTCATTTGAATAGGTTCCCCCCTTTCAGAAAGGGGAGGGGTCTCAAATCAACATAGAACAATTTTTTGTCTTCAAAAACCTCCACATACTAAATTTGGTTCCATGTGCTTGATTAGTTTTCGAGTTATGCAGAATAGTGTATTTCATTTGTATCGGAGAGCTCCCACCCCCCCTCCCTCCCCCCTTTAGGATGGGAAGGGGTCTCAAACCAACATAGAAACATTTTTTGTCTTAAAAAACCACCACATGCTAAATTTCGTTCCGTTTGCTTTATTAGTTCCCGAGTTATGCAGAATATTGTGTTTTATTTGTATAGGGGCCCCCACCCTTATATGACGGGGAGGGTTCTCAAACTACTTTAGAAATACTTCTTGCTTTCAAAACTCACACATGCTAAATTTAGTTCCTTTTGCTTGATTAGTTCTCGAGTTGTGTAGAAATTTGTGTTTCATTTGTATGGGAGCCCCCCCTTCCAGTGAAGGGAAGGGTCTCAAACCATCATTAGATTATTCTCCGGTCCCAAAAATCTCTGCATACAAAATTTCACGCCGATCGGTCCTTCCGCTCGCGAGTTAAATCGTGACAAAGGAAGCCCCAACTCATTTTTATTTATATAGATAGAAGATTACATCTATACTACACCTATTGGGACGTCTATATGTTAACATACTTCAACAATTGGAAGACCTTCAATTGCTTCGAGTGATTATCATAGGTTCCAATTTTCCACGACTTCACAATCGAGTGAAATGTTTTTGGATGTTTAGGTGTATCCATTATTAGGTAAACATATTTGCTTTCATTGTTAAACATAGGATTAAAGAACCCTGTCTTAAAATGGTTCCTTTACCCAAAACTGCATTTCAACACATCATTTCAAACCCTTAATCGATATTTAATGGTTGAATAAGCATTTCATAGTAGTTTTTCAAACGGAATTCATATAAATTGAACTTTCCTTCAACTGAAATTCGAAAACAAAACATCATTTGGCAGCATTCAACTGCCATGAAGCATTACTACGTGTAACATATATTTTTGCGCGATGACATGATATGGCAATATTGTTTGAATCATTTATGTTTTGCTTCTGTGTTTAAAACGCATAATTCTACATATAACAGGTCCAGATGCCCGTTTAATATTTGGATAACGATCCAAAAATAATGCTTCGGCTTAAAACCTTTTTTGAACTGTGATTTGATACCAATTGTGATGATGACTGATTATATAATGAAACATAAAGATGTATATTAAAGTAACGCGATGTGGTCGCAGCAATACCAGGAATCTGACAAGTTCTTCTTCATTACCCGTTCTTATATTTTTAGACATTCTTTTATTTTCAGAGAGCGAGTAATGGCGCTATAACCATAAGCCAAAGGGCGCTAGGACTATAGTTAATGGTTAAGTCCCAACTGTTTGAAGAGAAATGCAGCATCACATAATCTTCTTAGATTAGATGCTCCCAACGACCATTTTTAACCGTTGTGTGACCGAAAAAAAACACCCGTCGATGGCCGGATGGGTACCCGGGTACCCACGAAACTGAAATGCCTATATCTCAGGTCACTTTAGGCCGATTTGAACAGTTCTGGGCTCCATCGAATCGAAATTTCCTTTTCTATCGAGCTGTTATCGAAATGGATCGATCTGGTCATTCTGGTTTCCGGGAAACCCGGATTTTCAAGGACATGTCTTTATACGATAATACTGATCGTGAATTTCGGTAAATAATCAGCAATATGGGTATCAAACTTCTTCAAATTTCATCATCAGGTTGAATTTTACTATCGGTCCATCAGACGTGTAAACATCCTAGTGGCAATTGCGGAACAGGTTCCCCGTGGGGCCATGGGTGGTCATAAACAATTTTCCATGGAAATCCAAAGATATGGGTATCAAACTTCTTGAAATTTCATCAGCAGGTTGATTTTTATTGTCCTGCGTCCATCAGACGTGTAAACATCTTAGTGGCCATTGCGGAACAGGTTCCCCGCGGGGCCATGGATGGTCATAAACAATTTTCCATGGAACCCCAACAATATGGATATCAAACTTCTTGAAATTTCATCAGCAGGTTGATTTTTATTGTCCTCGGTCCATCAGACGTGTAAACATCTTAGTGGCCATTGCGGAACAGGTTCACCGCGGGGCCATGGATGGTCATAAACAATTTTCCATGGAACCTCAACAATATGGATATCAAACTTCTTGAAATTTCATCAGCAGGTTGATTTTTATTGTCCTCGGTCCATCAGACGTGTAAACATCTTAGTGGCCATTGCGGAACAGGTTCCCCGCGGGGCCATGGATGGTCATAAACAATTTTCCATGGAACCCCAACAATATGGATATCAAACTTCTTGAAATTTCATCAGAAGGTTGATTTTTATTGTCCTGGGTCCATCAGACGTGTAAACATCCTAGTGGCCATTGCGGAACAGGTTCCCCGCGGGGCCATGGGTGGTCATAAATAATTTTCCATGGAACCCCAACAATATGGGCATCAAACTTCTTGAAATTTCATCAGCAGGTTGATTTTTACTAACTTGAGTCCATCAGACGTGTAAACATCCTAGTGGCCATTGCGGAACAGGTTCCGCGCGGCCATGGGTGGTCATATCATATTTTCATGGAACCCCAACAATATGGGTATCAAACTTCTGAAATTTCATCAGACGGTTGATTTCTCTTGTCCTGGGTCATCAGACGTGTAAACAGTCTTACTGGCCATTGCGGAACAGGTTGCTCGCGGGGCCATGGGTGGTCATAAACATTTATTCCATGGAAGCCCAGACAATATGGGCATCAATCTTCTGATGAAATTTCATCAGCAGGTTGAATTTCTATATAGTTGAGTCCATCAGACGTGTATATCATTCTAGTGGCCATTCCGGAACAGGTTCCCCGTCGAACCTGCTCCGCAATGGCCACTAGGATGTTTACACGTCTGATGGACCCAGGACAATCAAAATCAACCGTCTGATGAAATTTCAAGAAGTTTGATGTCCATATTGCTGGGATTTCAATGAAAAATGTTTATGACCACCCATGGCCCCGCGGGGAACCTGCTCCGCAATGGCCACTAGGATGTTTACACGTCTGATGGACCCAGGGCAATCAAAATCAACCTGCTGATGAAATTTCAAGAAGTTTGATACCCATATTGTTGGGGTTCCATGGAAAATTGTTTATGACCACCCATGGCCCCGCGGGGAACCTGTTCCGCAATGGCCACTAGGATGTTCACACGTCTGATGGACCGAAGATAGTTAAATCCAACCTGCTGATGAAATTTCATGAAGTTTGATACCAACATTGCTGATTATTTACCGAATTCCACGATCAGTTCATCAAATCAAGACATGTCCATGGAAATCCGGATTTTCCGAAAATCAGAATGACCGGATCGATCCATTTCGATAACAGCTTGATAGAAGAATACATTTTGAATCAATTGTTTTCAAAATTGTTCAAATCGGCCTAAAATCACCTGAGATATAAGCATTTCAGTTTCGTGGGTACCCGGGTACCCATCCGGCCATCTACGTAGTTAAAAAATGTAAGAGCCCCTTATTTCACCCCTGCTTGCTGAAAAATTCCGGAAAATTGTGCAATCGATTTTGACCGTCATTTTCTTGGATCTAACTGAGTTTAAATCTTGTACAATGAAAAACCATTTAAATATCGTGAATTGAAATCCGAAAAGGTACCCGGGTACCCATTCGGCCACACAACGGTTAAATAAATTTTTGTTCTGTGCACCAAACAGGGCATTCTGTTCAACTATTCTCTCAGACTATTCATTTCCTTTTTCCTTTGATGTCTGCTGAAGGCTACGTGGGTTCCCCGTGTCTTCTTAAGGTAGATACCAAATCCTCCCTATCACCAACGGTTGCATGGACGTGGCCAGGTGAGTGATTGAGGAGTGTCTTCGTATCAGTAACTGGGTTCGTTTCATGGTGGCATGCAATGTCTTCAACGAATTATTCCTCATCGTAGCTCCATCCACGAGGTGTGCAAGCGTCAATGCTAATGCTAATGCTAATACAGATTAATCTAAAACGGGAACGTAATACTTTTGAGGGGTTGAAATAGTAAGCCTGTGAATCGATTTAAACCAATTTAAGGGAAACATTCAAATAAACACACTCAGGGCTGATTTCTGCCAGAGGACTGAAGAAAGCATTGGATATTGAAGCCTGCCACTTTTGATGAGCACTAGTTACGATTTTAAATTCTATGCTCGGTTCACAATGGATTATATTCCTGTACAACATTTTTCCTACCCAACTTATTTATTTATTTATTTGACGTCCAACAATAGTAGACCGTTTTGTTACATGGATAATTCTTACATGGATACATCCTTATACCTTATAAATGCCTATGTTCTATTACTTCGCAGATTGTTAAGGTTTTTTTTTTCAATTTTGTCCTAGGTGTTTTAAAGCAGGGCTGGTAGCGAATTTATGGAGAAATAATAGTGACTTTAGTGACTAAAATATTAAAAATAGTAACTAAATAGTGACCAAATACTGACCAAATAGTAACTAAAACGTGATTTGAATTTTTGTATTTTTATAAATTTGGTGTATTAGTAAAGTGAAAATTAACTCCGTAAACACCCCCGTTTGCAACAATGAGTAATACTGCGGTGCAGTGCTTACTTCTGACGTATCTTGCTTCTCAATCCTTTTTTTTTTTTTGAGCCGTTGCCATGTGATGCAGTTAAAGCTGTTTTCACTGCCTCATTTGCCTTAGTAAAAAACTAGTTCCAATACTCCTCAATTGTATACTCTGTACTCAAGGTCAGTATTTCCCATTTTAACCAATTTCATTCGTCATGAAGAAGACGATCATAGTTTTTTTTTTAATTATTTCGTTTATTTATGAAGCTCAGACGTGTGTAATACTTTACTGAACCGATATTCAAAATTGTTATTTACAATAATTTGCTTTCACCCAAAAGTTGAAAAGGTGGCAAAAAATGCAATTGCAATTTTTGCAACCATATCTTGAGAAATCCGCATGATTTAGAAAAGACAATTTTGCCCATCACGATCCACAAAGCGTTTTATGGTATAAACGAAGCCATGCGAAGCGGTTGGCAGCACACAGATTCCTCGAAACAAATTTATCGCTGTGTGCTTAGTGCCTCGACAGTCAAAGCAACCGCTGGATCTTTGTTCAACAGTCAACAACTTTTCAATATGGGTGAGACAATACCACAGAATGCGTTGCGCTCGTGACCACTGTTGGAATTCCGCTGTCTAGTGTTCTATTTTTATTTTCACTCGTCATCGCACTCCGATATCCCTCTCTTCGAGTTCGCCCTTCTTTATGAAATACACGAAGCTATGCAAGTATGTGTGAGAGACATTTGTTTTATTGCTGTATCGCCGAGTGCCTCAACAATCGAAGCAACTGTTGGCCTTTTATTCCATGTCTTTCACCTAGTTAAAATGGCTGAATGGTTACGATCTGGAACCATGACGCAGACGGCATTGGTTCGAATCTCGATTACGCGAATCGCGTTCGTTTTTTTGTGAGATATTGAATTTCCGGACTCCAATCTTATACTCAACACTAATACACTGTACAACCTCACTCACACATTGAATTTTTCAATGCTAATTGATGAGTTGCTTTTTTGCCCACGACCAATGTTGCCTTTTTTCTCCAAGTTACCATCCATTACGAGAAATGATACCAAATCATGCGATAATGCATTACAATCTTGCTTTTTTATTTTGGGTGTAGTGTTAGTAAGTGGGGCACCAACTACTTGTGGTTAGCTCGAGGTTAATGGGTCGCATTACCGTTTGGAAGAGACTAGGCAGGTAACTAATTTAAGTGGATAAATGTTGGTCATGGCTGAGTCTGCCATCAAGTCCTCGGTTCCTATATCCCCTTTTAGGAGCAAGGCGGAGATGGTCGGCCAATATTCGATTTAACAGAAGTCAAGCAATGTCAGAATAAACTCAAATAATTGATGAATTATGAATTTTTAAAATCTACTGTATTACAAACTAAGAATATCGGCCTCAGAAATTTCCTTGAAAATATATAAAATTTTAATATACAAGTTTTAGTGGAGCTTTGAAATCACTACGCTTTTATGAATTGGTCGAGCTTCACCTAGGATCGAATTAAGTTCACTTGACTTTCGGGATACGAACAATCAAATCTAGATTTAGAATAACTAAGCGAGTAACAGGAAATAAGTCTTTAATCTGATTTACAATTCTATCCACTTTTTTCGACTATTTGGATACCAAAATAAAAGTACACTTTGGAAAAAACTGAATCCAACAAATTTCGAGAAAAAGGGAGTGTAAATCAAAACTAACATGATTTTTTTTATTTAGTTTCTTCATTGGACATTTTATTTGCATGTTGGATTAACGTTTTGAGTTTTCAACTCCTATGCCATCAACATTTGGAGAATCTAAAATTTTACGATCTCTAATGGCCGCCAATATTGAAGTCGATATCTGGTAGGGAGGAAACGGTTCGACTTTTGACTTAGGTCGTTTGACAGCTGATCGATAAGATATGATAGATTCTCTGTCGAATGACCTAAGCCAAACGACAAATCGTTTGCTCCCTACCAGAAACCGAGCTCATCCTACACGGCCATTTCTAAAGACTTCGTGTTCTCTCCGCGTCGAATCCAGACTCGCATCGAGAGAAAGAGAGTGAAAACCTATATAAATATAAATGAATTGGTCTGTCACGATTTAACTAGATGAACGGTTTTAAAAGACTCTTTTAGCATTCGATCTTTCTTGGGGTTCACTGAGTTTATATGTACAGGGTGTGGCAGAAAATTTGCCGCAGAAAATGCGAAAATTTGTTCTATTTCTTTCAAATCCCATTTTCAACTAATTCAAGCAATAATATCAACATTTTCGAGTGCAGTTATCTTCATACAGTCCTTTTAAACAAATTTCTTCATGTTTTTCATATAAGGGGACCAAACAATACTACAATATTCTAATATTGACCGGACATAAGCAACATAAAGCGTTTTAATTGTATACTAGCTGAACCCGGTGCGTGCACTGCTACGTTTGCAACTAAATGAAGGAAAATTTAATGTAACTGGCACTGTTATGGGTTTTTTTCAGAATGTTTTTTTTTCTTGAATAAGCAGGGGTTCAAACTTCTATCAAAACATGCTTCTTACCCGAGAAATACACGTTTTGTGTTTAAGTATCCTGGATAATTCTCATTTTTGGTAGAAATTTGTGTTTCATTTGTATGGGAGCCATCCCTTTCAGAGGGGGTGGTTTCTCAAACCACCATACAATGATTGCATTCAAAACCCCCCACATGCCAAATTTGATTCGATTTGCTTGATTAGTTCTCGAGTTATGAAGAAATTTGTGTCTCATATGTATCCCCTTCCTGAGAGAGTAAGGGTCTCAAAAAATCATACGATCCTTCCCCAGCCCCAAAAACCCCTTCATATAAATTTTCACGTTGGTCGGTTCAGAAATTTCCGAATCTATAAGGGTCTGACAGGCAGACAGACAGACATAAATTCATTTTTATGTATATAGAAATCTACCCTCCAAAAACCTCCACATGCCAAATTTGGTTCCATTTGCTTGATTTGTTCTCGAGTTATGCTGAAATTCGTGTTTTATTTGTATAAGAGACCCTCTTTCAGTGAGCGGAGGAGTTTCAAACGACAATAGAAACATTTCTTGCCTTCGAAAACCTCCACATGCCAAATTTGGTTCCATTAACCTGATAAGTTCTGAAGTTATTCAGAAATTTGTGTTTCATTTGTATGGAAACCGGCGGGAGGGGTGGAGGGGCCCTTTCAGATGGCGGTGGAGTCTCAAACTTCCATAGAAACATTTATCTCCTCCAAAAACCTCCACATGCCAAATTGGGTTCTATATGCTTGATTAGTTCTCGAGTTATGCACAAATTTGTGTTTCATTTGTATGAGATCTCCCCTCTTACAGATGGCAGAAGGGTCTCGATTTACCTTAGAAACATTTTTTGCCTTCAAAAACCTCTACCTGCCAAATTTGGCTCCATGTACTTGATTACCTCTCGAGTTATGTAGAAGCTTTTGTTTCATTTGTATGGGAGCACCACCCCCCAACCTGTGGTTTGATGACGCCACGGTCAATCGGAACCGACTTAGGTTTTGGTCTCGTCGTACATCACCAGCGCAACGTCGCGGTTCGCCGGGAAAATCGAGTTGACCATCTTATTTAGCAGCTGCCGCTGCTTCATTGCCTGCAGCTCAGAAATCAGAGAACGTGACTTCCGCTTCCTGACATGTAAGTTCATGTTCGACATTTTCACTGTTTGGCCGGTTGAACCGACCTCCCGGCAAAGCGCCACTTTTCCCTCGGTCTTCCTCTTCAGCATCCTTCTTGTCGCTCAGGGTCGTCGGCCGTCCGGAACCGGGCTTTCTTTCGATACTCTGATTAGTGTCTAATAGTGCTCTGCTATCAAATGACCGTTGTTGTCGGTCACCCAGCTTCCGTTTTCGTCCTACGCTTTTTCCTGGTGATGTTTTTCCCTCCTTGTATTGGGCCATGATTCAGCAAACTGTTGCGGGAGATACTCCCACCAATTTGCTGGTTTCCGTAATCGATGCACCTGGAACGCCACGCTGGAACTCGGATAACACGGACGACATTACGAACCGAACAACAAGATGACGACTTTTTATACAACAACAAAGCTTCTGCACACCATCCCATGAGAACAAACGAAGCAGACAAAACAATCCATAGTTCTGACCGTGACCACTGAATAGAAAGCGCACTCACACTCATACGAATTCTATAACGAAAATCATAAGGCAAAATGAAGTAACAAAAATACAAAAATTAAATTTCATCAACGTCTTGGTTTTCTAAGATGATTACTGATTACATACACACCTAGATAAAATGCATAAGGTTATTTATGAGCTTATTAAAGATCGTCCATCAATGACGTAGTATTTTAGGGGAGAGGGGGGGTCTAGTGGATTTGTGACAATATGCTATGAGGCGGAGGGGACACTAATGGAAATTGAACAAGGCACCATTTATGATGGCCATTTAGAAGTATCACCTCGAAAAATCTTGACGTTTGATACCCATATTGATATGGTTCCGGACATTTTCCAAATTGGTCACTTCCTCCGGGGCACCTGGAGCCTACTACAGAGTGTTCAAGGCAACTGATCATCCTGAATATGCTCCCTGAAGCACCTTCATGAAAAATCTTGATGTTTTGGTGATATATACATGATTGGAAGGATATACATGATTGACCATAGTATTCGGAACCAGTTTTACGGAAATGGCCATACTTCGAAAGTTTTCCAACGGATCTTAGTGCAACCGCCAGCATTCAATTTTCAATAAATTCTTGTTTCTAGGAAAATAGGAGTCATTGATGTAACTTCACACCACACAAATATACGAGCAGCAGAAAAAATGTCTTTTTGACATGCCCTCCGAAAATCCGGAACATCTCCGGTGTCCGGTAGCCAGTATTTGTCACATAGGTAAAACATGTTCCAGACATGTTCCTGAATTTTGACTAAATTTTCCGTCAAATGCTTTCGGTTTTGTCCAAATTCAACAATTTTTCAAAAAGTTATAACGAATTGAATTTGGGCAAAATTTTGCCTATCTCAATCATTTTGCCTATCCCCTGTATATCACATTTTACTGTTTTTATACTTTAAAATTTCTGTTAAAAGACTGTTGATAAACGAAAAACTAAAATCTTTCTAATAAAAAACTAAACTAAACTAATAAAAAACTAAAAAAACTAATAGCCATTACAAAAGTTACTAATGGTTCAAATCATAACATAACTTTCACCGGCATCGGTGGTGCAGTGGTAAGCGTGACTGCTTCTTGACACCCCAGTGGGTCTGGGTTCAATCCCAGTCGACGTTGGTGGTTTTTCTGAGGCGAAAAAATCTGGTCACGTCTTCCTTCGGAAGGGAAGCAAAGCCGTTGGTCCCGGCTCATTTTCATGAGTCGATAGGTAGGATCCAGGCACACAATTGTTCCGTTCTATTTTGGCCGGATTTCGCATCTTGCCGTTACGGAAAAATGGCCATGGATTGGTATGCTGCCAACAACGTTCAAGTGGTGCCCAAGGACAAGAACCCTTCTAACATGCCAGAGCTCCTCCCAATCGAACAATATTGGGCCATCGTCAGCGGACCCTTAAAAATACTCAAAAATCTGTTGTGAGCGAGAAGCAGTTCAAGGCAAACTGGTGTTCTGCGGCGAATAAAGTAGACAAGGAGACTGTACAAAATCTTATGGCAGGTGTTAAACGAAAGACCTGGCAATTCGTATTCGGCAAAAAAAAAGCTTAGCTGAATATTTTTCCTGTATTCTGTATTAACTTAACTTGAAAAAGAAACAGGATTTAACTTATTAATAAAAACTTTGATCGACTTACACACACTGTTGGACAAAATTTTGATCAGAACACACTTTTAAGACGTAGGGTATATGTCCCTTGACTCTGCCTAATATGTAACAGTCGATTGCATTTTTCATTATAACTCATAAAGTATTTGAGCTGGAAGCAAAATTGAACTTGCTATACACTTGAGAAGATATGTTTAATAAGCCATCTGGTAGAATGTATCACAAAAAGTTACACTACTTATTTTATAAAGTCATAAACTTTCGAGGAATATGGATGTAATATCAGTATATGGGTACCAAATTGGGTCTAATCATGGATGCAAATTCGTCCCATTCGATAGATTTGTTATTAAATGTTGTCTATGTACGATTTTTGACGTAGACTACGTCTTACGGCAAGGGTAGGGTGTCAAATGAAAATCAAAAATTTTGCGACCGTCACGAAAAACCGTACGTTTTGCACGCGAATAACTCAAATAATCTACGATAGATTTACATGATTTCTTCTTCAATCGGTCGGAAATTTTACCGCGCTCCAAATCAATTGTCAAACATTATTCTCAAACAATAGTAAACTATTGAAAATAACGCAAATATAAGATGATGTCTTATAATGTCATTTCGCAGAGTAAATTTACCAAATTTCCTACCACAGATTTCAAATCGAAGCAAGGAACGTCTTGCTTCATCTTCTTCTTCTTTGTATTAGAGAGAGACTTTAACCAATCATGTTACTCTTCTCTCCATGTACGTCTCACATGCAGCTGAGAACGGCATGAAACGAACACTAAGGAAAATTTTTCCTCAGTCATTTAGCAGCATTGAAGCTGTGCGGAGGGAGCGCAGGGAGCTGGTCGCTGGGAGCTGGTCGCAGGGAGCTGCTTCAAGGCTCCACCAAACAGCAGCGTTTTCGAAGTCGCGGCGAAACAATCGCCACGATGAGGTAATATGGCGGCATGCACAAAACCGACGCGATTGTGCGCTCTCACAATTCGCCATTTTGCCTCATCGCGACGATCGCTGTTTGGGAGAGCCTTGCTACTTACCACCAGCTGCTACGTGACCACCAGCGATGCGTATTTTAATCGCGTTGGTTTGTGCGCTCCCATAAGCCGCCATGTAATCTCACAGCGGCGATTTTTCCACCGCGATTTCGCTGCCACGGTGGCTAAAAATTGCTGCAGTTTGGTGGAGCCTTCATTTGTACGGCAGCGGAGCTGGTGCAGAGGCAGCTGGTGGTCACGTAGCAGCTGGTGGGTGTAAGTAGCAAGGCTCTCCCAAGCAGCGATCGTCGCGATGAGGCAAAATGGCGAATTATGAGGGCGCACAATCGCGTCGGTTTTGTGCATGCCGCCATATTACCTCATCGTGGCGATTGTTTCGCCGCGACTTCGAAAACGCTGCTGTTTGGGGGAAAGCGTCCTTGGGGGCGCGCAGCAGTTAGCAGTAGGTGGAAATAATCTGTCCTTTTGAGGACAATAAATTCAAATAAAAGAGTTGTTTATTCAAGAATGAACTAATCTTAAATTAAGTTCGGTGCCGTCGGTAAAAATTTCACCCAGCTGGTTGGCGCTATCCATTAATTGATAATCTGTCCTTTTGAGGACAACCAATTGAATCAAAAGAGTTGTTTATAAAAGAATTAAACTTTTATTTCGTTGGGTTTGTGCGCCTAATATGGTGCCAATTCGTTCGCCGCAACTGCAAAAACGCCTGCATGGAGGGCGAGCTGTCGGGAAAATTTTGGCTGGTTGGCGCAACCCGCGATGAATCAATAAATCAATAAATGCTACCAGATACAAATCCATCTTTGCTACTGTCAATTTAATATTCTCAGCTTGAGAGTTAGTTTGATTGGGATTTACGTTTCAAATTGTCGATTGGCAGCCAGTGGTATTAGCAAAACTTGTTTTCCCTTCGTCGCATACCTTAAACCACATAAATTCCTTATCACGGACACAATTTTCGATGTTGAACATGATATTCCGAACCAAAATTCTCTGTAAATTCCAATTAGAAGTGTGTTATAAACAGTTGTTCTGTTGTGTTAACAATTCGCGTTGGATAGAGTCCTACCTCTAGGAAGAAAAACGTTTTGAGAAACATAGTGAAAGTGAGAATGCCTAACCGATTTGATCCAAAACGCTTGCGCAGATTCAGGAAATCCTCCGAAACGACCATGCACCGATGCCGAGCGAGCTCGTAGTTATCGGGCGAAATTGAAAGCAGCAAGAGGTAATGCGTTGCCAATAACTAGTTGGGACGCTTTAGAAGGTTCGACTTTACAAATTGCATGTCATCATTGGGCTCCCTGTCTTAATAAATTTTAACATAGTATTAATTGTATTCTGGTGATGACATGCGCAGCATGCTTTTACTGCCTATGAACCTTCACATGATATCGATACAACTAATGCGCTGAATATGTTTTAATGTGTGATTAGTTTATCAGGTGTTTATTTTATATTCATAAGAATTTATCATATATTAACCATTATTTTCTCCCATACCCATTGCAAAGAATATTGATCTATATATATAAAAATGGATTTCTGTCTGTCTGTCTGTCTGTCTGACCCTAATAGACTCGAAAACTACAAAACCGATCGGCGTGAAATTTTGTATGCAGGGGTTTTTGAGGCCGAGGAAGGTTCTTATGATGGTTTGAGACCCCTCCCTTCACTGGAAAGGGGGGCTCCCATACAAATGGAACACTCATTTCTACATAACTCAAGAACTAATCAAGCAACAGAAACCAAATTTAGCATGTGTGAGTTTTTGAAGGCAAGAAAGGTTTCTATGTTGGTTTAAAATCCCTCCCCATTCTTAAGGGGGGGTGGGGGCTCCGATACAAATGAAATACAATATTCTGCATGCCTCGAGAACTAATCAAGCAAATGGAACCAAATTTAGTATGCGGTGGTTTTTTAAGACAAAAAATGGCTCTATGTTGATTTGAGACCCCTCCCTTTTCTGAAAGGGGGGGGGGATCCCATCAAAATAAAACGCAAAGCCTTGCATAACTCGAGAACTAATCAGCGAAATGGAATCAAATTTGGCATGTGGATGTTTTTGAAGGATAGAAAAGTTTCTATGGTGATTTGAGACTCTTCCGCCATATGAGGATGGAGGGGGGGGGGGGGGGGGCTTTCAAACAAATGGCACACAAATTTCTGCATAACTCGAGAACTAATAAAGCAAATGGAACCAAATTTGGCATGTGAAAGTTTCTGAAGAAGATAAATGTTTCTATGGTGGTTTGGACTCCTTCGCTTTCTGGAAGGGAGGAGGAGAGGCTTCAATACAAATGAAACACAAATTTCTCCATTACTCGGGAATTAATCAAGCAAATGGAACTAAATTTGGCATGGACGAGCTTTTGGCATTAACTGTTTTTATGGTGATTCAAAGCCCCTCCTCCCTCTAAAAAGGGGGGCTCTTATACAATTGAAACACGAATTTCAACCAAACATGAGAACTATGCCTACTGCTTTGCAAATTTGTATTCAGTGGTTTTTGAGTCCGGGAAAGCATCTTATGGTAGTTCGATACCCCTCCCGCCTCTAGCTAGGGGGGATCCCATGGAAATGAAAAACAAATTTCTGCATAGCTCGAGAACTAATCAAGCAAATGGAACCAAAATTGGTATGGGTGAGTTTTTGAAGAAATGTTTTTATAGTGGTTTGAAGCCCCTCCTCCCCTGAAAAAAGCGCCCCCATAAAAATGAAACACGAATTTAAGCCAAACATGAGAATGATCCCTACTGCTATGCTAATTTGTATGTGGGAGTATTTAGGTCCGAAAGAGCATCTTATGATAGTTCAAGACCCCTCCCACCTCTAGAAAGGGGGGCCCCCATGCAAATGAAACAAAATTTGTCATGGACGAGTTTTTGAAGGCAAGAAATGTTTTTATGGGAATTTGAGACCTCTCCTCACTCTGGAAAGGGCGGCTCCCATACATTCGAAAAACAAACTTAAACCAAACATGAGAACTATCCCTTCCGCTATGCAAATTTGTATGCAGGGGTTTTTGGGTCCGGGAAGGAATCTTATGATAGTTCGACACCTCTCCCGCCTTTAGAAAGGGGGGCTCCTATCCAATTAAAAACTATTAACACTATTAAAACTACAGACATTCTGCATTACTCAAGAACTAATCAAACAAACCGAACCAAATGTGTCATGTGGAGGTTTTTGTAGGCAAGAAATGTTTCTACGGTGGTTTGAGACCCCCTCCTCTTTGGAAGAAGGAGCTCTCATACAAATGAAATACGAATTTGAGACAAACATGAGAATTATCCCAACAGGTATGACTATTTTGATGCAGGGATTTTTGGAGTCGGGGAAGGTTCTTATGATGGTTCGAGACCCCTCCCGCATCTGAAAGGGGTGCTCCCACACCAATGAAACACAAATGTCTGCTTAACTCGAGAGCTAATCAAGCAAATGGAACCAAATTTGGGATGTGGGGATCTTCGGAACCAAGAAATGTTTCTATGGAGGTTTGAGACTCCTCCCCTCTCTGGAAGGGGTGGGCTCTCATGAAAATTAAACACAAATGTCAACCAAACATGAGAATCATACCTACTGTTATGAAAACCTCAATGTAGGGGTTATTGAGGCCGGAGAAGGTTCTTATGATGGTTCGAAGCTCCTTCCCCGCCTGGAAGGGGAGGACTTCCATATAAATTGAAACACAAATTTCTGCAAAGCTCGAGTTCTTGGAATTTGAGTTCATCAAATGGAACCAACTTTGGCATGTGGGGGTTTTTGGGCAGGATTTTTTTCTTAGGTGGTTCGAGACGCCTTTTTTTCTGGAGAGGGGAAAAAGGGCTCTGAAACCATTGAAACAGACATCTGAACAAAAATGATAATTATCCATACAACTAAAACACAAAATGTGTATTTTTCGGGTAAGAAGCATATTCTGATATAAGTTTGAACCCCTTTTTAGTCAAGAGTTGGTTGAGTTACTCTCACTGCTATATTATGCACAATAAATTAATCTTAGGTTATGCAAGAAAAAATGACGTACAAACTGACAGGATACGGCTTCGTTTGTCTTGGAAATGTAAAACCGGTAGAAACAACCGGTCCAAGGGTTGAATTAATAACACAAACCTTTTTTTTGCATAAATAACACACACAAGCAAACGAAAATATTTTAACCAGATTCATTTAGAACCATAAACGCGCCAGTTTAAGTAGTTTTTCATTCATTTAGTTGCATGCGTTGCAAGGCTCGCACCGGGTTCAGCTAGTATTTTATAAAATTCACTCTCTTTCTTCTGCGAGATCTAATATGTTCATATATATTTCGTTTTCCTTAACGTTTTAGCCATATTGAATTCTCTATTTTACCTGATATTCACATAGAAACATGAATAATTATTTCACAAGAAAACCATAGACCATATTTTTGGTACGCATTTCACGTTATATTCCCAACTATGGCCTAATGTATTCATCACATAGTAAAATGTAGAATATAAAAGTTTTCAATGGAAAAGTAAGAGTGAGCGGTTGTGTATTTTTCGAAGGGCTTATTCATACCAACACCTATATAAGTAAATGAATATAGTGGGAATTTTAATGTTTTGAAATGGAATGGCCGATTGATCATATGAGAAAGTCATTTAGTTTTTATAAAGAAGCTTTATATTTCGTATAGTATACCGAATATAGCTGAATGCCCAATGCGATAATATAAATAAATGCCCGGAGCAATGAAATAAATAAACTTTACTAAAATTCGTTCGAACAAGTATCCTTAATGATATCCATATCCATCGAAAGTTTTCGACTCAATAATGTAAGTTGGTGACTTTTCATGGTCCAGTACAGCAAACGCCTTGTTAAGCATGTCTTAGCAAAGGTATAACTAGTTGAATATCGTTTCTAGCTAAATTATTGTGTGAGTTATAGTTAAAACTGTAATCGTGCGCTACATAATCGACTGAGTCAAAGGACATGTACTCTATATACTTGTATATAACCTTATAACAACTGCAAGATAATTTTTGTTATTTTCTGTTTGATAAAACTTTCTGAACTTTGAACATTTTTAGAGACACTTACACATCTGAAAATGTTGCAATTGATTATAGTGTTTTCATAGCAATCAATAAACCTGTCGGATATCTTCTGATAACGAATTTTATCGTAATTTGAATTATAGAGTATTTCAATATTTATTATTACCCTTGAAATCCAGAATTTATAATATTGCATAAATTGCAAATTTTTGATTCTTTGAAGTTGAATTATGCAAAGGCATACTACAGCTCAGATTGTATACAAATGATCCGAATGGTATGGCATTTAAATGGTGAATGTTGAAAAGGAGATAAGGTATTAGTCAAACTATATGTTTGTATGTGCGTATTATAGAATTTCCTCCGCTGCCTGTCGTTACTGAAATCCCCCAAACGATGCAAAACATTGTTGATGGTTCCGGCGATGGTGAGAATTCCGAGATGCTGGCCATTCAGGCACAGTATGACATACGAATAAACATTAAGTAATGTCAAGCGGTTATGATTATAAGAATGACTAAAACTATCATTGATTTAATAATTTTATTTTCCCTAAAAGATCCTCAACTATCTTCTAGTCCTTAAATATAGTCCATCGTAAAACGTGCAACCACAGAGAACAGACATCCAAACTAGAATATATATCTCAAAAAAACTTGTGTAAGGATTCAAATTAAAATACGTTCAAACACTATTGCCATCTCTCGGGCTGTGGCCACTTGCGATTTTTAATCGAACATGGGTAAGATTCGTTGACCGTGCGCTGAAAGAACTGAACTGCCAAAAAAATTTAGTTGATGAATAAGATTTCAAGCTGGTCAATGGGTGGCGATGCCAGTGCCGCCACGCTATTGCCAGTTCATTACGATTATAAAATGGCCGTTAAATTTCTTACACAGTTTTTGAATTTGACTTGGATGTCTGTTCTCTGTGGTGCAACCGTGACCGTGTCATCATTTAAACCAAAAGGCCCTTTTCAGGGCCACCAAATAATATCTCAAGAGCGTACAATAGAATTTTCTTACATACTGGCTTCAAAACGCTGGTCTAAGGTCCCATAAGAGCCACACACGTCATATTATGACAAACTGCTTCTATCGGTAAGGGTAAGCGACCGGCGCGAATAATTGAAACCTTTTTAACGCTAATAATAGCCACACAGAATTTCCCTGACATTATAATGCATCACTTGGTTTAACGTAGTCTACGTCGACCGGTCGTGTCTTGTACACAACCCCACTGATTTTTTCTTGTATGCGCTGAATGACATGCATAAGGTCTATTCTTATTTACTACTTATTTTGACTCAGAGAATATTTTGAATAAGCTACAATGTAACATTTCCATATCTGAGAGCTGAAAACTGTGCGATGAGCAGATATTTTTCCTTCTTTTAACGTAGGATTACGTTTCCCTTTTCTATACCGGGTGTCATTTTAATTTTTTTGAAAAATGAGAGCGTGACGCTAAAATGAAAGGTTTTTATACGCTAACAAAGACTGTATTGGATGAAATTTGGACACACAAAATAGGTCACCAAAAATTTTCCTTGAGCCCGATTCTTTTCAAACTTTCTGGAAATAAAGTACTATTAAATGGTTAAGTTTTAATATCATTGGTTTATTGAACCTCATCTCCCAACCCAAATGCCCGCACCTTTGCCTTGACCCCTTTCATCAAATTTTGGGCAATGATGGGACCGACTTGCTCACTTACTTTTAACCACACTTTCTTTAGTTCAAGTTCATTTTCTATCAGTTTTGGAATTTTAACGAGCTTTGCCTTCATGATTGCCCAAAAATTTTCAATTAAAGGGCGATACGGTCAAAATTTGGTCAATATCAACTTGACGTATTTCTTTCAATTTTGCATTTAAAAAACCTGAACACCCCTCATTTTGAAGGTGTGTGTGTGTGTAGAATGTTGCTCCTATTTTGATTTTGGAATTCACTCTTCAGTTGTCAAAATGCCGTCCAAGCAAGAAGAGCAGCGTATCAAAATTTTGTTCGCGCATCGCGAAAATCCGAGCTACTCGCACGCAAAGTTGGCAAAATCGCTAAAAGTTGCCAAATCAACCGTTACAAGTGTAATTAAGTGGAGAACGTTTGTCGACAGCCAGGAAGTCTGGATCGGGGGGAAATCGAAAACCGGAAGCCGCTGAGACGACAAAGAGAGTTGCCGGTAGTTTCAAGCGAAACCCTAACCTATCTCTCCGAGATGCCGCAAATAAGCTGGATGTATCGTCTACAACCGTGCATCGAGCCAAAAAACGAGCCGGACTATCGACTTACAAGAAGGTAGTGACTCCAAATCGCGATGATAAACAAAATACGACGGCCAAAGCGCGATCCCGGAGGCTGTACACGACGATGCTGACGAAGTTTGACTGCGTGGTAATGGACGACGAAACCTACGTCAAAGCCGACTACAAGCAGCTTCCGGGACAGGAGTTTTATACGGCAAAAGGAAGGGAAAGGTAGCAGATATTTTCAAGCACACGAAACTGTCAAAGTTCGCAAAGAAATATCTGGTTTGGCAAGCCATCTGTACCTGTGGCTTGAAAAGCAGCATTTTCATAGCTTCCGGGACTGTCAACCAAGAAATTTACGTGAAAGAGTGTTTGAATAATCGTCTGCTGCCTTTCCTGAAGAAACACGGTTGTTCCGTACTGTTTTGGCCGGATTTGGCATCTTGCCATTACGGTAAAAAGGTCATGGAGTGGTACGCCGCCAACAACGTGCAGGTGGTTCCCAATGACAAGATCCCTCCCAACACGCCAGAGCTCCGCCCAATTGAGAAATACTGGGCTATTGTCAAGCGGAACCTAAAGAAGACCAAAAAAACTGCTAAGGACGAGCAGCAGTTCAAGGCAAACTGGCTTTCTGCGGCGAAGAAGGTGGACAAGGTGGCTGTACAAAATCTGATGGCAGGGGTCAAGCGTAAGGCCCGGCAATTCGGATTTGGAAAAGCGGAAGCCTAACTGAATATTTTTCCTGAATTTTATACTAATTGAACTTGAAAAAGAAATTTAATTTGATTTTTTAAATAAACGATTTCACCGATTTACACGCGTTTTCCCTTGACCAAATTTTGACCGTATCACCCTTTAAGCAAAGTTCCGGAGTGTTTGGAGGGTTGACGTCTTTTGGTACAAAAACTACATTATTATCTTTGTACCAGTCTAAGACGGGCCGGGCATAGTGGCAAGATGCCAAATCCGGCCAAAACAGTGGCGGGCCATCGTGAGATCTCAAGAAGGCCAGAAGTCGTTTTTGGAGGCATTCGTCCTTGTAGATTTGTCCGTTGACGGTCCCAGAGGTGATAAAGGGCTGACTCATTTTGCCACATCCGCAGATCGCTTGCCAGACAAGGAATTTTTTGGAATTTGTTTCTTCTTCCGTACACTCTCCGGAACGGCCAACTTAGAGGTGACGACGTAGTGTTCCTCTCCTGAAATTTGTTTGGTGTCGGCTTTATTGTAGGTGTCATCGTCCATCACAATGCAGAACGGTTTTGTGAGCCACTCCCTGTACAGTTTTCTTGCACGAGTTTTGGCCACCGAGTTCTGTTTATCGCTCCGGTTCGGTGCCTTCTGGACCTTGTACACATATAATCCAGAACGTTTCATTGTTTTCTGCACAAAACAAACTGAAACTTGCGCTTTTTTCGCAACATCCCTGATCGAAATGTTGGGATAACGCTTAAATTGGTTCAATACCATCCTGGCCTTCTCTGGATTTGATGTGCCACGTTTTTTGCCACTACCATTTTTCCGCTTGGTTGTCTTACGGTCCTTGAACGTTTTGATCACATGAGATACGGTTGAATGTGCGATTCCGAGCTGTTTTCCGATCCATCGATGAGAAGCGTTTGGGTTTTCGAAGTGAGTGCCCAAAATACATTCAGTTAAAATTTCAATAATTTTTACCCACACGCTAAAAAGTTACGAACAATTGCGTGTGTCCAAATTTCATCGAATACAGTCTTTAACTCTCGTTCAACTGAACACAATGACCTTATTCATACACCATTTGACTTGAAAAACTTACAAAATTTTGCATTGATTTTACAATGGAATGTTATTAGTATAAGTAGTTCAATTTTTTACTTAGAAATGTACCAATTTTGCTCCCATGCAAATCTCCGATGAACAGGTTGAAAATATGTTTTCCTTATCTGGGTCCTCAAAAACCAGTAACGAATAGCTCAAATAGTATTTTTCTTTTTATTTTATTTAATTTTATTCCTTCATGAAGACGTAAACAGCCACACCCCTCAGCTGCAAAATAATTTGGCTCTGTTGCCGGTGTCTGATGTTATAACTTAGGCTTGTCTCCTCTTTAGAATTTTGTTTTGTACTGTATTTTCGTGCCTCTTTCATTCCAAGCAGTGCTTTCTACGCTAGTATATAGCGTTTCCGACACGAGCTCTCCGTTGGTGGTTCGGGCAGGGTTTTGTCCACTAGAATACATAAAAACAAGATTTTGGTGAGCTGTTGCTGTTATGTAGTAGGCTTACCTCATTCGAAATTGTGGCAGTGGAGCGCCCGTGCCGACTCCTACACTGATGGGGATCGGGTTGTCAGATATCGTGTATCTGCTGGTAGCGGTGGGGGAACAGATCGATCAGGCGCTGTGGTGAACGTGGATTCCTGGGGTTTTCCGGCGACTCTCAATAACACATCACACCAATTTAAGTGATAACAAACACTACATTTATTGCCGTATAAGCTTTAATAAAAGAAAACTACTTAAAACTAAGAAATTAAAATTCCTTCTACCCGTTCTCTCGGATGGAAGGAAGCATCCGTAACCGAAACCAACTAACTGAGAAACGAATCATTGGCTAATCTGCTAAGGAGTGTATCGAATATAAGCTATCCACATACATTTGCGTTGTACGCATGTATTTGAGATGGTTTTTTATGCTCTGAACACTGCATGCTGTGCGTTTGACTGTCAGCTTTCTTTTGTTTACTTGTTTGTGCGGTTCAAATTCTGCGTTTTCAAAATGTCGCGTATTGAAAAGGAAGTGAAAATTAAGGTTCTGGACACATGGCTAAGTGAGAAAAGTATTACTATGCAAAAATTGGCGAAGCGGTTTGGAATTCATCATGCGAGTGTTAAAACCATCATTAATAAGTTTGGGGAACACTATTCTTTGGATGAGCTACCAGGAAGAGGCAGACAACCCGTTTCTTCCAACCCGAAACTGGAGCAGAAAGTGGTATCTCTAATCATGAAGAACAAATCAATGTCAATACGTGATTTGGCCAAAAAAGCAGGAACGAGTGTCGGAATGATCCAGCGTATCAAGAGGCGAAACCACCTGATGAAGACCTACAAGAAGCAGAAAATCTCCAAACAAAGTGCAGAACAGAAGAAGCGAGCAGCAACAAGGGCCCGGAAATTGTATTCGCGTCTTTTGCAGCGTCCGGATGCATGCGTTTTGATGGACGATGAGACCTATGTAAAGGAGGCCGTTAAAAATCCTTCCAGGTCCACAATACTTTACTGCCGTCGTTGGAGAGGATGTGAGCGATGCGGACAGGTCGATTCAGGTGGAGAAATTCGGTCGAAAGGTACTGGTATGACAAGCAATATGTTCCTGTGGTTTGAAGTCAACCATATTTTACACTACCGAAACTTTAAATGCGGAAATCTATCGATCTGAGTGTCTCCAGAAGAGATTGTTGCCTTTATATAAGAAGCATAGTACACCTCCACTGTTTTGGCCGGATTTAGCGTCGGCTCACTATGCCAAAACCACTCTCAATTGGCTTGCGGAAAAGGGTATAGATTTCGTTGAGAAAAATATCAATCCACCAAATTGCCCTCAGCTTCGACCCATCGAACGTTACTGGGCAATCGTGAAGAGAGTCTTCAAGAAGACTGGTAAGGCAGCTGGGAACATGCAGGAGTTCAAAAAAATTTGGGCTCAAGCGTCCAAAAAATGCGATGCAACACTTGTCCGGAACTTGATGAAGAGCATTCGATCCAAAGTTCGAAAATTCGTGAAGGAATAACTTAAATTTCACCCGGTCTTCATTATGTTCAAGTTTAACCTCGTACAATAAAGGATCAATTTTTTGTATGAATAAAATATCGGTTCTCAACATAATTTGAAAGAAAGTTTGTGGATAGCTTATTTTCGATACACTCCTTAGTCATCACATGACTCATGGTCGCTCAAATCTCGCTCTCGAATTCTCGAAAGGGGTGATCGGTAATTCGAGCAGTTCACTCTCGATGACGAAAACTGACCATCGATTGTGCCAAAAATAAACATCTAAGAGAATTAATTGTTGACTGAATCCAGAACTATACTTCAGTGTATTCAATTGATATTTGCCCAAAAGAAAGGACTTTCTAGTTTCTTCAGGATTTAACAGGGCGATTCAAAAAGCATTTTAATACATTTATGATATATTAATATATGTAAGGATTAACCAAATGAAGATCATTTAAAAAATAAGTAGTATTTTTTGCTTTTATTAAAATATGCATGCTAATACTGTGGACTGGGAGGGACGATAAGGGTCAGGCAGTCAGGCATGTATTAGTAAATAGAAGGCGGGTCCTCACCCATCTCAACCTATTTGAAAAATCATGTTATTAAAAATGTGCTTTTTTACAAAAACTCAGAGTGTAAAAACCAATCTTTATTTTAATTTATTGGAATCTTTTTCATTTTAATATAATTAACCCTTATGTGTTCGACAAAAAACACCTTTGAGTGATCGACAGGGTACTCGGGTACCCACCAAATTCAAATGATTATAACTCTGGCTTTTAATGACCGATTTTAGTTTTTTTTGGCACCGTTAGATTTCAAAGCTCATTGGCTTTAGGGACATTATCAGCAATGACCATTTGAATTCATCTGATTTCCGTAAATCCGGGTAACCGGGGCTGTAGTCCGGTACGGAGGCACTGTGTAATGATCAATAACAGTTGAGTATTCAAATATTGCGCTCTCACGGTCTTAGTTTTATAATTGTATTGCTTCATTGTGAGACAAATTTATGAAATAACCAAGCACAACTATTTCATCATACGTGAAAAAATCATATCCTGGTACGAGTCACCGCAACAAAGAATAAGGTCATGATTGCTGCAACTGCTTGTTGCACGATTCACTGTGCAGCGCATAGCTTTAAACATGTTGTAAGATAATCTTGATGAATGCTTTGCAGCCAAGGATTTTTTTTTTACGCGTTATTACTCTGTAGTCTGAACAAGGCATGCTTTAAATATTGCATGTCTTCGGTATAGCAAAAGGAAATACGTGAAGAGAAATCAATGTTGTTGTTTCGTGACTACTCAGGAATTAGTCTCAACCCTACTGCTAATTCCACGGCGTCTCCTAACATGCATATTTCCATTTTAATCAAGCAGCCAACCACCTTATACTACAACAACAACAACAAGAACGGCACCTTTGCACCATAAAGCTTCCACCGCAATGCCCATTTATCAAGCAATTAATCTGAAGAAAATTGATTAAACTCGCAATTTGATAAGGCACGAAATGTCAGACACGAAACGAACAAATTATTTTCACCGTAGAAAATCAATTAAAATTCTATTTCTGCAGATTACGACGATGACTGAAAGATAATAGCAATCTAAAGGCCAGCAAAAGCGATTTCCCGAGGTTGTTTTCCTTTGTCGAAAGAAATCAACCAACGAGTTTGCCGGTGCGGGTGGTGGGCCGGGCGGACATGACCACGATCCTGGGAAATTTCATGAAAAGTCTGCAGAAGGCACCGAGCACTGTCTGTCTGTCGAAACATACCTACACCTGTGGGTGAGCGGGCCAACCACCAGGGCGAAGGGTGGGTTCGGAGCGGAGAACAAAATAATGTGAAAAATTCACAATAGCCTAATTGAATTTCTTCAAACCGCACCGGCGTGGTTTTGGTTCAGAGCGACTTTCAGGTATTTAGTTCGATTGGATTGGAGCGCTCGCTGAAGTTCAAGTTGAAGATAATCTTGCAAAATGCGGTCGACGGGGGGGTTCGGTTGAAAATAGGATGCGGCCTCTTGCCGTGATTTGCGTGGCGTTTAAGGAGGGCAGCGAGTCGAATGAAATTGGAAAACTAGAAAAATTCAACACATCAGTTTATCTTTTTTATTTTATATAAAAAATATTAACATTGGAACCACTTTTTCAAACCATCCCTAGTAAATGCGAGTAAATTTGAAACATTGATTTTTCTCTATTATCTAATGCACATAGAGCGAATGCTGGATTTGACAGAATATAATGGGATGTTTCATGTAAAGGTAATTCAGATAACGCCTGAATCTAGCCTGTTATATGAAATATTTCAAACATTGTAGTATGGCGCATGAAAAATTGCAAACAATTTCGCTGCTTACGCCTCCTTTGGCACGAAATTAAACGAGGCGAAATTTTACGCGACCGTTAAATTTGTTTTTTTTTTCTGTGAAGATTTCTTAAGTGCTTTTGATTTAGTATCGGTTGAAGTTCTTTCAGATAAACCTTGTTTTTTTTACAAAGCTTGACCTTCATAATCACCCAGAATTTTTCTATTGGTTGAAGTTCTAGCGAGTTTGACGAATTTTTGCTCCTTCAGCAGAAGAAAATGGGCTTGTCGACATACTTTTTGGCGAAGCAAACCACCCGATCTACCAGCACTCGTGGACACGGAATGTCGAATCGCTGATGAACTTCGTTCACTACGGTATCCCTGCTTTTGTGCTTTTGATGGTGCTACTCTAGCAACATTCGTGTCACGATGTGGTCCTTCGGCAAAATTATTGGAAACCTAGCATCAAACGCCACCAATTCAGCTGCCTCGGCTGGACCTTCCATTCACACAACGCCATCTTCATCGGACTCAACTTTTCTAGTGATAACTCCTGTGCCTTAGTTGAGTCCCGGTTTTTCACGGACGTCTTCACTTCATTTGCAAACTCCTCTGCTTGCATCATTCTTAACAGCAAAGTTTCGGTTGCCTGGTATTCTTCCTGCCACAACGGTTCTTGAACTCCTACCTACGCTCCAGAAGTTGCTTTCCTTGCCTCGCTTGAAAACACTTCGATCGGCATTTTATTGATCCGACGACGACAATTGGACACAAAACGGTACATCATTGGTACCGTTCGTACTATAACCGTCCATTGCATCCTTCATCAATCCTTCTGGCAACAGAATGTGATGCAACAGCACACTTGCACGTAGGTCGCCACAATTCTCTACCACAGGAAGTTTCTGCTTCAGCCACTCTGACCTGTCTTTACGCAGGAAGTTTGGTCCTTGTTACCAACGGCTTTCAGACTCGATTTCGGTTCTCCTCTCCCATTTTGTTAGATCGTCTGCTGGGTTGTACTTCGTACCCACCCAGTGCTAATCCTCAAGGTTTGTGATGCTCTGAGAATCTCTAAGATTCGGTGTGCAACGAATTGCTTATACATATCTTCTTTGATCGGGCCTCCGTGAGTGATGGACGCAGGACAATAGCTTACAGCTCCATACGTGGTGTAGACAGGTACTGCAACTGTGCCACCTTCGCTTGGGACTTGATAACTGCACAGTGAACGACTCCACTGTGCTTGAACCTATAGGCTACGCATCCGGAGGCTGCTTCTGCAGCATCAGTGAACGCATGCAACTGCACCGTCTCGTATGCCATTGAATCCAATCCATTGCGGTAGCACCGTAGAACTCGATTCTCATCAGTAAGATGGAAGAACTGGGTTCACTGCCCCCAAGGCTTGTGGTGAGCTTCCGTGAGCCTTTCATTCCAACCGATTCTGCTACGCCACAAATTCTGCTTTATGATTTGACCGTGTATCAGCAGCGTACCCAATAACTACTTAGGATCAAACATGTTGGCAATACATCGTAACGCAATCCTCGTTATTGGCCAAGCAGTTTCCCGAATGTAGGGCGGAAGGTCTTGCAATATATTCGCCGAGAAGATGAACTAATCTCCTTTCGTGTCACACCACATCCGCAAAACGCGCTCGTAAACAGTTACACTCTCCGAGCTCTGTAATGTCTACCTCCAAGTTTCTGACCGAGTTTCGTATCCCAAAACCACCGTTAGAATGCACTTTCCAGCATCTCTCGCAAGCTCGACTGCTTTTCTAGTTCAGTGTCAGCGCTGTCGAAGAAGTCGTCGACGTAATTCTTCTGGGCTATAGCATCTGAAACCACTGGGTATTGTTCGGCGTGCAAATTCTTAACGAATTGAGTGAAACAAGGTAGTTAAATTGCGCCGAAGATCAACACGTCCATCACGAAGTTGTCAACCTTTCCATTCCAACTCGGGAATACAAACCGTTGGGGATGATGGCCTTCCGGCCGAACGTTCTCATGGCGATACATCTCTCGAATATCGAATCCCATTGAGTACTTCTGGCAACGCTGTGAAATTTCCGGTCCTTTTATATAGTTCACTTTTCACTTTTTCTGCCACGTCCCAGACTAATTGCACCTTTCTTCGGGATGATGACGTAGTTGAGAGGCAGATATAATTCACCCATAATTCATCCTTGGGCGTTTCTGCTCGCTCTTACTCGGTGATTCGATGCCAGGATTCCGATTCATTCACGACCCCAAGCTTCATGGCCATGCTGAAGCAATCTAGGCAATAAACATCATCTTCCTTCCAGAGCAATTTGGTTTCGAACTGGCTTGGTAGTCCTCTTTAGAATTTCATGAACTCGGCGATCTTCCGTTGACTCAATTCGAATCGCTGAAGATCTTACCTCCTACAACTGATAATGCCACTTCAACGCTTCACCCAGCTTCCTATTTGCCATGCTACACTCCTCACAGGTAAAACAACGATGTCCCTGAAACTTGACACTGCTTACGATATTCGAGAAAGGGCCATACACCATGCAGCCGAGATGCCATCGAACTGCAACCGACTAACCAGAAGCTCCAACTCTGGAGGCCAATGGTGCGATCAGGAGTGCGTTGTCGATTCCTATCAACACCTTCGGTGCAACAATTCCGTAGTTGGGACTCTGAATGTCCTGGAGATACTCGAACTGCTCCTTCAGCTTGCGGGAATCGAACTGCTGTACAGGAAGATCAAGCTTGTGCACTGTTCGAACTTCGAACAAACTGTAGCGGTACGACGAATCATTAGCGGAAATCTCGTGCATCACTTTCATCGACCGATTCCTCTTATTTTAACAAAACCGATTGTTTTTATTAACAATAATAGAGTTATATCTACATTTGAAACAATTGATTGAGATGTTAATCCTTCTTTCTGTGAAATTCTCTAACTTTCTGCGGTACACCCGCCAACTGGTTCCGTACGATATCCACAGGTACGCCCGCTGTGACAATTCTCCATCTCTCCATTCTCTTGAAATCATCGGTACCACTTGCTTTGTTCTTAGTTTCTAAGAGTTTCCTCTTAACTAGAGCGCAGTACTTCTCTATTAGGAGGAATTCTGGGCAGTTTGGTGGAATGGCTGTATTTGACCTCGCGTACCTCATACCATTCCAGGACGAATTTCACATAGCGACAAGAGGCCAAAACAGAGCTGGATAGTTGTGGCTTCTGATCAAAGGTAGCAACCGATTTTACATTAAAAAAAAACATCTTTCAATCGTTCATGCTAGATATGAAATGTTAAGATATAAAAGAAATTTGAAGAATCTCTTTTGTAATAAAATAGCTAGTTACTAGATAGCATATGGCTACTTTGCATGAAGAAAGTACACCCTAGGCAAAAATAATTATGAATATCTAAATTTCTATTCCAACTTGTCGAACTGTTTTTAAATACGTTTAAGACTTTGACATACTACTGCTGTCGGTTCTTCGAAAATTTCACATGTTGTCTTTAACATACAAAATGATGGGATTCAATAATCAAGTAAACACCAGTTTACAATGCGCATATTTGAGGCCGAGATAATTACGTTTTGTAAACAGGACCTGAAATTCAACATCAACTGACCTAGAAGTTGACATATCTAATGAATTCAATGGCGCATAGGGATAAGGGTAATTGATTTCATTCCCTACGATATCTCGAAAGCCTCATGAGTTGGGCAATATCAGTCTTCAGTAAACTAGCGGTAAAGCCGACGTGTAAGTCTTGCAATCAGAACCATATCGACGTACCTAAATTGATCGGTTTCTCTTCATCAATTTTCTCTTTCATACCACCACCCAATGCAGTTGAAATAGAAGAAAGAATTAACCCGCTCTCCGACTTTGAAAAATTTCGGCACATTGGACTACAACGTGGGACGAAGCGAAAGAATGCAAAGTTTGTTGAGGGGAGTGACGATTAAATTCGATTATTATTCAAGATTTCAAAGAGACGTGAAAATTCAAAATGACGGCTACAAAATGGCGATTTTTCGAAACCATATTTTTCAATCTAACTTCAAGCCCCAGGCTCCGATTCCCTCCATCAAATAACTGTTTGAAGGTTATAATTTTGACGTAGAACTACGTCTGTGTTTTCAATACTGGGGTTCACGTTCGAATTGCGAAAATTTGGAGCGTCACGAAAAATATATAGGTTTTGAACGTTAATAACTAAGTCATTCCACGATTGATTTTCAAAATGTTTGCACCAATCGATCGGAACATTTTCTACGCTTCGATTCAAATATTAAAAACTATTGATTTTTAACATTCAACTATTGAAATTAACGCAAATATAAGGTGATGTCTTATAATGCCGATTTTTCAGAGTAAATTTACCAAATACACAGTACTTTGCTAGCACAGACTTCATATTTAAGTAAGGAACATCTCCTGTGCATCAGGAAAAGATATTTAAGGGAGACACGTTGAAATTTTCCTACAGTCTTTCAGCGATCACCAAGATGTCGAGTCAGTGCTCGGCTACGCACCGTCACCGGATTGCAACTCCCACTCGTTCGCATTCACTGTCTGCTATGGAAGGTCTCTACACCGAGTGCGTTGGTGCTGGAGCCCCCGTCTATTTCGCTGCGGTGGTGAAATACCTGGCCGATGAAGTGCTCGAGGTGGCAGGAAATACCAACCCGTGACAACGCGTCGACCAAAATCATACCACGTCACATGCAGCTGGCCATCCGCAACGACGCAGAGCTGATGAAACTTTTCCGGTATGAACATTTCACAAAGTGATGTATTTTTCAGGCTGTCCTGCTGTACTAGAAGACCGAGTGAAAAGCCCAAGTTCAATTGGAACCATGTTCTCCCCGTCAACTAAAATCCGTCCTTTTCAGGACGAACAACATAATTTGCCCTACTAAAGAGTTTGTTAATTTGAAGTTTCTCTTGCATTCATCCAAATTTACATTACCACGCACTGGCTCAACACGACATAGCTTTAAAGGCACTTACATTGCAATGTCACTACGTAGTCCTACGTCAACTTTGCGTACAACCCCATTGGGCTGTCCCTTCTAGTTTTTTGTACGGCTTGAATTAAAAATTGGCACTAATAATTAATTATTTATAATTTTTAAACACGGTTGAAATGAAAAAAAAGCAGCGAAAAATTAAACTTTTTAGTTCAAATGATCTCTATGCAATGAGTTTAAGTTTACATTGTCTGAAATTTAGTTCAAGCCGTAGAAAATATCATTATCTTTCAGAAATGATAACTAAATTTGATTTCTGTCCACTACAAGAGGCTACAGGCTTGAAGTTATCGCCCCATGTTATGCGCGCAGAGGCTTACGGAAATCGCCATTTTGTAGCCGCCATTTTGAATTTTCGCAATTGTTTTATTTCTTTGATATCTTGCATAATAATCGAATTGATTCGTCAAAACCAAAAGTTCGTACGCCTTTTCAATCTTCCACACAAAATACAAACTTTGCCTTATTTTTGCCCAAATCGAGGGGAAGGTCCCCTTAAACAATGTTTTTAAATGTATTGATAAATTTCCCATTGTTCAATTCACTTACCAGAATAAATTGAATTTTCAGTTTCCAATGTGGGAGCCGAACCTTCTGGTATATTATCATGTTTTGAAAGATGTGTCTTCTCATCAACATGCGACCCTAGGAGCGGACAGCAATTTCAGCTAGAACCTACCTACCTCTGGTTACTTGACTGCCCCTGACTATACCCCAGGCCCTTGCCACCCTCTGCCTTGCTATCTCCTGTCCATTGCTACTTTTCTACTACTTGTGACTTCACTGACCCTTACTACACACGCGCGCTTCTGCACATTGCTAGCCCATGCTCCTTACTACTCTTCTATCCATTATTACTTCCCTACTCCTGTACTACACCCATGCCCCTTGGTACTTTCGTGCTCTTTGCTACTTCACCACCCCCGTTACCCCCTGATCCATGCTACTTTACTTCTCCATGTTTTCCCCTAACCTCTTAAATCCACTGCCCTAGCTACCAGCCTGCAATGTGTGACCACTATCCGGAAACGCATGGCCTCTAGGGCAAGTATACTGTAGAAAGTAATGTCCTAGATCATAAGATTATCTAGATATACCATGAACAAATTTGAAGCTCTTATGCACACTTGCGCCGCGTTGTAAGTGAATTCTGAACGTATGTGATCACCATCCGGAAGAGCTTGGCCACTAAAACAAGTTTGCTGAAGAAAACAATGTCCTAACTAATGAGACTCTCATGATCGTATCCTCTCAAGCGTGGCGGAGTGAAAGTATTCCAAACGTATGCGACGGCCATTCGGATGGTCTTGGTCAGTACGACAAGATTGCTCAAGGAAGCAATGTCCTAACTGGTAGGCTCTCGAGATACAGCATAAACAAAGTAGATGCTCATATGCGACTATAGTATTTATAGTAACTCGAAAGTTATGCCCCTCTAGCGGAGAAATTCTCAATTTTGTTGGTCTTATCCCGTACAACCATTCTGCCGAGAGACCTCATTTGCCCCAAATAATGAAAATTCCATATGCTGCGGGTATTGTTCTTTACGGTTTCATTGTTTACGGTACGCGTAAAGTGCGTTGCCCGACTGTATGCGGAATCCACGTATGTCACTATTTTGGAGTTTCGTTATAAACTTGATTATTTAAAAAAATATCCAATCAACACCAAAGAAACCTTAAGTCATGTTAAATAAAATACTTTGCGACCATAGCTTACTTTTATCTACCAAAGCATTTTTATCTTTTTGGACCGTTTATTATTGTATAATATTTTTGGTCACAATTACGTGTATTCGTTGAAAGATACTTTTGGGCAAATTATAGGAATTCAATCGCAGTGTGCTGTGCTACGCTAACGCTTAGGCGCCCTTACACTCATTCAGCAAAACGCATTGCCATTGGATCCAAATTTCGAGGTAGCGCTAAAAAAAATACTCACTAGAAAACATGACTGAAGACAGATAAAACAGGTGTTTAATGCCAAGGATAGGGCCTTCGAGACTGTTACTATTCTAATATAAAGTACCCAGACAACCACAAGTCGTATAATATTGTTGAAATACCATCGTATATTCCTATATATTTAGTCAAAATTGCAATTAATTGTGGCCTTTATCGTATTATGTTTGAGTTAAATCGTAATGTTCCGAAAAGATTCTACCCACCGTATCCCTCGTAAATCCCAAATGAACCACTGCGCAGTGACAGATCTACCTAACATTGTCAGAGCAAGATTGTCAACCGTAGAACGTCAACGAAAGGTAGATAAAAGCAAAACAAGAAAAGTGAAGCATACGGTGAATAGTGAATTTCATTTCGGTAGAATTATTATGTTAATTATATATCTTTTTTCCACTAATGAACATGTATTTGTAGAATAAAAAATCCTAAATACCGTAATTATAGTTCTTAGATAATCTGTGGTGAATTGATACACTAGTGGAGACAAATTGTAAGTTAAGCTTAATATTACTGGATTATTATAACCTCTCACAAACACATTGCGTAATTACAGCTTCGAGCTACTCACAACAAAAATCGAGTTTGCTACCCAGAAAGTCCGAAAACTAACTTCGTCACAGAAAACTCGAAGAATTTCCAACGATTGAATATGTCCAACCAACCAAGGCATTCGTTAATCCGGCAGACTCGTTCAAAGACGCGAGCAGCGAAGGAGAGTGTAAATCCCAACCTTCAAGTTGAGACGGATTCGCTGGAGGAAAATCACTCATTAAATTCGTTTGAACCGTCGATCCTCGATGTCGATGGAGGTGATAAATTGGAATGCGGTGGATGTAATAAACCTAATAACGCTGAAATGTACATGGTGCAATGTCGGCTCTGTACCCGTTGGTACCACTTCTCGTGCGCCAACGTCAAGCAATCGACGGTTCGGAAGGAAGCCTTTGCGTGCAAATTATGTGTTCTATCAGCTGGTTCCAGAACAAGTCACACCACTACGTCCAGTGTGCGACAGGCGAGGATTGCCCGGGAACTAGAACGCCTGGAAGAGGAAAGAAAACTCTTGGAGCGGATGTACGACGAGGATTTAGCACAGCAGGAAAAGGCCAGGAAAGACAAATTCGAACGCGAAAAGCAGTATCTTGCCAAAAAGTTTGATTTGTTAAGGCAGCAAGATGAGCAGGACGCAGTGTCAGATTTGGCTTGCAGTCGACGTAGCCAGCACAGCAGCCGGGGAAGCCAACATCGCGTCCAGAATTGGGTGGACGATGTCGCTAGGGTTACAGATGGTGCCGTTGAACAGTTACCAGGAACAACCGTTGTCGTGAACGAAAAGGACTTTGAACCACATGTGATTGTTGCCACTGAGGGTCATGCATCATCAACGCCTGTACGGAACCCATCGCACAATGCTGCCATCGGTTCGGTCCAACCAGCACCGATCCGATTAAGTGTGAATGATAAAAACTTTGAGCTTTTTTCTGCCCCACGTACCACGGGAAGTATTACGATCGGAGAAACAGCAGATGAAGATTCGGAAAGTGCTATTGGAGCTGTTGGTGGACCGAATCGAAACCGGATTTCACCTGCGCTGTCGCTCGTCGACGTGGTAGGCCCTCTCGACAATCTACTTAAGAAACCGGTAGAGACGCAAACCAAAACCGGTACCATCCCAAAGCTAAAGGCACATCCAACCTACGAGCAGTGGCGTTCTCGCACTTCAAATAAGGAAAGTGCGAAAGGGCGTCAAACACAAGATGATGTTCGTCGGCAGCGTGAGCTGGAGCTAGTGAATCAGCTGAATCGGCTTCAGATGCAGAGAGATGATGGAGACCTACGGAATCAAGAGTTGCAGCAACAAATGGAAACCCGCGAGCGACAAACGCAACACGAATGGGTCGAACTGGAGCAGCGAATGCATCGACAGAAGCAAGAGCAAGACAATCTCATAATGCAGCAGCAGAAGGTATTACTGGAGCGCAACAAGGAGTTGGAACACCTACGACGGTTAGAGAAAGAATACAGAAACTACAGGCAAACCCAAGAGCATCCAGAAATACGTGAAGTGTCCGTGGATCGAGACAAGGGGTCACCAACTTGCAGCCGTCGATGGTTCTTCCCACTGCAGCGAAGTCAAATTTAGCGAATCAACGTGAGCATGTAGAGAATCCGCGCCAAGCAGAAATCTGTGGAAATCCGGTAAGTGATGCGTGGCTAAGCGGTACTCAGCCGCATCCAAAAGATGTCCGTTTTTGGAACCGGAGCTCCAACGAATCTGAAATCAACACTCCTGTGGGTGGGCGATCTGATTTCGACACAGAATGTAGCGGTTCTGTTAGGGACTATTCTGCTAGGCCTAATAAAATACAATATTCAGTGCTTAGTCCGGGTTCACCAGTCTCGGCTCCTCGGGAGTTGAACAACGTCGTCATTCCTCCCCCATTTGCGCCAACTTCCCAATAGTTGGCGGCTAGACAAGTGGTTAATCGAGAGTTACCGATTTTTACGGGTGATCCGATTGATCGGCCACTATTTATCAGTAGTTACTACCACTCAACACAAGCTTGTGGCTACTCAGATTCTGAAAACCTGCTTCGTCTTCAGAGGTGCCTGAATGGAGGTGCCAAAGAAGCAGTTAGTAGTTTTCTGCTCCATCCCTACACGGTGGCGCAAGTAATTTCGACATTACAACTCCTCTATGGAAGACCAGAGCAGATTGTACAGAACTTAATAGCTAAAGTTCGTAACACACCGGCGCCAAAGAACAAACGATTGGATACGCTAGTGAGTTTCGGGTTGGTGGTGCAAAATCTATGCGGACATTTGAAGGCTATTGGGTTGGAGAATCATCTTTCGAATCCAGTTCTCCCTAACGAACTCGTTGAAAAGTTACCGACTACGGTGAAGTTCAACTGGGCCCTACATCAACTTCAACTTCCGGTGGTTGATCTGAGCGCTTTCGGAGAATATATGGCAAACGTTGTGTCTGCGACAAGCTGCGTGGTATCCTGGGATGCAGGAGTTTCGAAGGTGAACAAGGACGATCGCGTGAAGGGCAAGGATCGATCGTACATCAACGCACACGCCAAACCAGGAGGAGGGCAACATGATGTTACCGGAGATGGCCGCGATAACCTCGCTACGCAAGAGGAAGTATCTAAAACATCGGAAAATACATCATGCCCGTCGTGTAAGAATAGAGGCCATCTAATTGAAGCTTGTGGTCTGTTCAAATTCTATCGAATGATCGTTGGAAGGTGGTGAAGGAGAATAGACTTTGCGGTCGATGTCTTATGGCGCATACGCGTTGGCCATGCAAAGGCCAAGTTTGTGGAATAGATGGGTGCCCAAGACGTCATCATCGACTTCTCCACGACAAAAACTTAACGGTGCCAAAGCATAGTGACGCTGGTAAGAATGCGACAGTATCCCTCCACCGTCAGCCGTCATCGTTCAACCTTTTCCGAATAATTCCTGTGACTATTTATGGACGGAAGGAAAAACTGGACACATACGCTTTCCTTGACGACGGGTCGTCTGTTTCGCTGATTGAGGACAAAATAGCTGATGCAATTGGATTGGATGGTGTCGCCGAGTCTCTTTGTGTCCACTGGACCGGCGGAATTAAGAAAAACTATTCCGACGCGCGGATGGTATCTTTGGAAATATCCGGCAAGGGAAAAGATAAGCGTTATCAAGCATCCGAAGTCTACACGGTGCGTAATCTTGGTTTGCCTGAACAAACAATGAAGATCCGCGAACTGGCAAAGGACTTCGAGCATCTGAAAAACCTTCCGGTTCGTGATATGGAATCTGCCGTTCCCGGTATACTTATCGGTCACAACAACGTTCATTTGCTAGCATGCCTAAAGCTTAAAGAAGGACGTGAACATGAACCGATTGCCAATAAGACCCGTTTGGGCTGGGTTGTCTATGGAAGTCAGCGAGGAACAGAGGTCAACTTTCCACATCGGCAGATGTATATTTGCACCAGACAAGAAGACCAAGATTTGCACGAGTACGTACGTAAGTTCTTCGCGCTGGAAAGCTTGGGTGTCGCAGTAGCTCCAGAAGTAAAAGGGTCGGAAGAACAGAGAGCATTGTCTATTCTCAACGAGTCAACTGTGCGGACACCTAGTGGCCGTTTCAAGGCTGCTCTCTTGTGGAAGTATGATGACTTCACATTTCCAGACAGCAAATTGATGGCGGTTAAACGAATGGAGTGTTTGGAACGTCGACTACGCAAAAATCCGGACTTGTATGACAACGTCCGAAAACAAGTTGCGGAATATCAGGAGAAAGGTTACTCCCATAAAGCTACAACTGAAGAGCTGCAACGTTTCGACCCTAGACGTACATGGTTCTTACTATTGGGAGTAGTATTGAACCCCAAGAAACCCAACAAGGTACGTCTCGTATGGGATGCTGCTGCCACAGTCGATGGAATATCGCTTAACACCATGTTGATGAAAGGTCCTGACCTGTTAACACCACTACTACACGTGTTGTATCCCTACCGAGAACGAGAGGTGGCCATCACAGCGGACGTGAAAGAGATGTTTCACCAACTTCTGGTGCATGAAGAAGATCACAGTGCTCTGCTGTACCTGTGGCGGAACTCTGCTGAATTGCCATTGGACACGATGGTCATGGATGTGGCGATATTTGGGGCTTCATGCTCACCCACGCAAGCGCAATTCGTTAAGAATTTGAATGCTACTGAATTCGAATGTCAATATCCCAGGGCGGCGCTTGCGATAACTCGGCGACACTATGCGGATGACTATTTACATAGTATCGACACCGTCGACGAAGCTGTCGAACTCGCCACACAAGTCATGGAAGTTCATAGTAAAGCTGGCTTTCATATCCGGAATTGGATCTCCAACAAGAAGGAAGTTATGGAAGCAATAGGGGAGATTCATCCTGCAGTAGTTAAACATTTTACCATCGACCAAGAATGTGGCGGCGAGCGATTGTTGGGAATGATATGGCGCCCGAAAGAGGATATTTTTTCATTCGCTTTGAACTTCCGTGGCGATTTGTAGGCTAACTTGACCGGCGACGTTGTTCCAACAAAACGACAACTGCTCAAAATGGTCATGAGCATCTACGACCCATTAGGACTTGTCTCAACCTTTGTGATTCATGGAAAGATAATGATCCAGGAAGTATGGAGAACCAAAATAGGCTGGGATGAAAAGATTCCTACAAACATTTTCATTCGCTGGCAACAATGGTTGATTCGCTTGCGAGGAATGGATGAGGTTGGAGTGCCACGCTGCTATTTCTCCGGTTATGAACCCTGCAGCTTTGACACGCTCCAGCTGCACATATTCGTGGACGCTAGTGCGGAAGCCTACGCTGCAGTTGCATATTTTAGAATCGTCGACCGCGGAATTGTTCGTTGTACTTTGGTGTCATCAAAAACAAAGGTGGTGCCTCTTGAACCTCTATCTACACCACGTGCGGAACTACTAGCAGCGGTTTTAGGAGCACGCTTACGGAAAACGATCGAGGAAGGCCACTCGTTGAAGGTACGCCGAATTCACCTTTGGAGCGACACCTCTACTGTACACGCCTGGATTACATCGGATCTTCGACGGTATAGGCAATTTGTGGCGCTTCGAGTCAACGAAATTCTCCACTTGTCCAGGCCAGAAGAATGGAGGTGGATTCCAACCAACTTAAACGTCGCCAATGAAGCAACTAAATGGGAGAAGGGGCCATCGTTCACCTCGGACAGCCGTTGGTATCGAGCTCCTCGTTTTCTGTACGAATCAGAGGAATTCTGGCCAGGAGAACAGGAGTATCCTATAATTGAAACGGATGAGGACGTTCGACCGGCCTATGTAGGCAAGCACTCCGTCGTGGAACCACTCGTACGGCTTGAGCGCTTCTCAAAATGGGAGCGACTTCTCAGATGCGTAGCGTGTTTACTACGATTTGTCAATAGAATAAAATCGCAACGGAAGAAGGCTACTCTAGATTCCATAGGAAATCCGTCGAAGGAAGAACTTCTGGAAGCAGAAAGGGTGCTATGGAGATCAGCACAAAGCGAATCATATCCCGATGAGGTCAACGTTTTAAGATCAAACCAGGAAATTCCACGCGAACAGCGTAAGGGAGTGGAAAAAAACAGCTCGTTAAGCAAACTGTCACCAACGATGGACGAGTACGGAGTTATTCGCATTAATAGCCGCTTATCCGCAGCCGAGTTTCTACCATTCGATACTCGGTATCCGATTATACTCCCGAAGGACAGCTACATCACCTGTCTTGTTATCGATTGGTACCATCGCAACCACAAGCACGCTAATGATGAAACAGTCATAAACGAAGTCAGGCAAAGGTTTCACATTTCGAAGTTGAGAGGTCGGTTATGCTTCGTCAAGAAAAACTGGAACTGGTGTCGCGTCTACAAAGCAGTACCGGTAACATCGCAGATGGCCTCACTCCCACTGGAAAGGCTTACTCCATTCGTACGTCCATTTTCCTTTGTAGGAATAGACTATTTTGGACCTTACTTGGTAAAAATAGGAAGAACGTCTGTGAAACGATGGGTGGCCCTTTTTACTTGTTTGACAGTCAGGGCCATTCATTTGGAAGTCGCGGTCGTGAGGAAGGCAGATGTGCAAACCAGCGGAGGAGTTTTGCAACGCACTGTAGCAAAACTCGCGTTGCTAGATGTAGAACGGTCTGATGACGCAGAAGCCAGACTTCAGTCGTCATGCGGGGGAGAATGTTCCGAAAAGATTCTATCCACCGTATCCCTCGTAAATACCAAATGAACCACTGCGCAGTGACAGATCTACCTAACATTGTCAGAGCAACATTGTCAACCGTAGAACGTCAACGAAAGGTAGATAAAAGCAAAACAAGAAAAGTGAAGCATACGGTGAAAAGTGAATTTCATTTCGGTAGAATTATTATGTTAATTATATATCTTTTTTCCACTAATGAACATGTATTTGTAGAATAAAAAATCCTAAATACCGTAATTATAGTTCTTAGATAATCTGTGGTGAATTGATACACTAGTGGAGACAAATTGTAAGTTAAGCTTAATATTACTGGATTATTATAACCTCTCACAAACACATTGCGTAATTACAGCTTCGAGCTACTCACAACAAAAATCGAGTTTGCTACCCAGAAAGTCCGAAAACTAACTTCGTCACACGTAAAGAATGCAAATTTTCGACTTCTATGCTATGCGTCTTTTATTCATCGTACTGCGTAACAAACTAAATCGGATATACATCGCTAACCTTTTTAAATCGAATTTGTTATTACAGATTCAATCGCATATGATATCAAATAAACTCGATTAAGAAATCAATGAAATTTGCACGTATATGGCCTCCACTTTTGCACGTATAAGCCATATTTTTGCATTCAATACGATTTGTTTACTCACATATATGTTTGTATATCATAAAAACAACTTTCAATATTCGGGCATTTTGGTTGTCTGGGTACTCAACTATTTGAATAAATATGTTATATAAATATGGATGACATATTTTAATATATACCTCAATACCTTCCCATGTTAATAGGACTGTTATGCATTTTTGGGTAGTTTATTTCTATTACACATGTATCTAGTTAAGCCAAACTAACTGTGATAACTTCGATAGTGCCGAGTTGAAAATAAAGCCAAGTTAAAAGTACCCATCAAATGAATAAATGAAATATTGTGGCAATTGAAAATCTCTTGTTCAACATAATTATTTGTGCAAGACTCATTGAAGCAATGTAATTATCATCCACATAATTGAAAATAATATCAAAATTCTTTTGATCGGTGATGTAGGATTGGTACAAAAGAAAAACTGCAAAGTTATAAGTTACATATACATCATAATTACGTTGCAGTTCCTTAACTAAACATAACGAATCATGCTTTTCTTTCTCAAATTGCTTTAGCTCTTTTTATTTCCGAAACCTTATTAGATTTTCGGATATAGCATATATGCAACTTTCAATATACGTCACATTACCGCAATGTTTCCTTCACGTATCAAACAAGTAACCATAGAGTTGCAGGAGAACAATACGGGATCTACTGATTCATAACGTTAACAAAACACAACAATAGCATTGTTTTATTTATATCACGCCAGTTGATCTTCACCATTACCAAGCAAGTTTTAGGTTTCAGTGCAGTGCGCTAATTTAATAGAAAATGTCATTCGCTATCGTACAAACGAGAAAATCTAGAAGAGCGAAGCCATGCATAACGATTGTCCCATCAACATGGGCAAAACGAGATCATGTTTACTGGCCCCCATCTAATTTGATAACATTATCAAAAGATGGGGGCTCGGAGCCCAATTATGATACCTGGAGTATCGAGAAGTGTAAGGTGGTGGGCCATGGCGCTACCTTCAGTGCGGCGGAGGATACGATGCGGCGATTAGAAGCCATTACCGATTCTGAGGATGCTGCGCAGTGCAGTTTAGGTACCCGGGCAAACACGGGTAGAAAAAAAGTCAGAACCGGAGTTAAAAACTTATCAATTGTCCGGTGATAGAAAGGTAAAGAATCAAGTTTTGTGTGTACTGTAGCTTATTGCATAAACAAATCACATTCTCTATTAATATAATGCCGTAGGATACCTCTGTTATGATGCCACCGGTTATGAAGACGACAGATCATCCTGGTTCTCAAACACTGCATGAGCCAGCCAGTGAAGAAAATCAACCGACTCCATCTATCATTGATCGACAGGTATGTAAGCTAGCTTGAGTAGAAAGCTTCGAATCACTACAAGATCTACAAGATTATGTAGAGTATATAGGGTATGTGTTCCTTAACTCAATCTAATATGAAACGATCGTTTACTTTTTTGTTATACCTGATACATTATTCGAGCTGCAAACGATATTGAAGTTGTTATACTCTCACTTAATAAAATTAATAAGGCGTGAAATGTTGATTTTAGGCAATATAAACTGTATCCTCTGCACTGAATAATGATTTTCTTGATAAATCAATATAACTGCTAGTTTATATCGTGTGACACATGTATTTAAATCTAGGCTGTATTTTATGATTCATCGGTTTAACTTAGCCAAACTTACATCATTTTCCGATATTGAAGATAATCTGTTCAGCTTAACCTTTGAAGTCATAACGGCTAAGAAGTAAAGAAAACCGATATTTATAAATTTGTCAATTTCGTTGGATCTATAATCATTCCTGAAATGCATTCCCAAATTCAGATTTTGTTTGAAAGTTTAATTTCCAAAAAACATACTTACACGTAAAAGTCACAATTATTGCATTGTCAACATATCAAGCTGAACAATGCATTAGGTCCTAAGTAAGATTGACAGATTCTCTTACTACTTCGACTAATAGTTTGGTATCCTATGAGACTATGCACGCTGCTATTATTGTTTTGTCTTTTTGACTTTTACTGTGAGCGGTGCTTTGGTGGTCTTACTCACTCTCACAAGCCGATTGAAAACATTGCTCACAGTAAAAGACATTATTTCACAACAATCAATCCGTTCCCATTATTCCAACTGAAGAAACGAATTCTATTGTCGTACTGCATGACCTATAGAACCGAATAACAAAAATGGATGCTATGCTCGAAAAGGTGATGGGTTTTATGGCAAATATTAACCGTCTCTTTGAGCTGAAGCAATCAAAACCTATAGACGCGGATCAAAATAAAGATGAAGATTTTTCAGAATTTGACGAACTGATGCCAGTTAAAGCAGAAGGAAAATTAAAGGAACTTAACAATCAACTTCAAATGCAGGAATACAGCGACAAATTATATAGATTCTTCGAAAGAATTTTTAAACTTAAAGGCTAGCGGGAGGGCAGATCATTTTTTCGGAATCTGCTCAGGAGACTAATTGATCCATCAGTTTTGACAGGATATTCATGGCTAGGCAATACTCGAACAAAGAAAGGTGAAGATCCAGCAAACAAGAACAAAAGTTTTAAGCACGATTTCCATTTTTTCGTTCAATTCGTATGCCGTATCCTCAGGGCAGCTGATCACGAGTATTGAAATGAAGATACAGAAGAATCGTTTAGTCAATTCTTAAGACAAAAAAATACAGAGCTCAAGCGGAAAAAATCAAGGGTTGGAGCTCCAAAAACTTCGCACACCAAAAATAAACGAACCGAAACATCAACGGCAATGAGAGAGGTCTCAGGACCAGTGCCACACACGGAAACTGAACTTCTAAAAGAAATCGACGCTTCCTATGGACATCATAGCAAGGATCTGAATTTTCTATCAAGAACGTTTTCCAGCATTTCTGAAAGCAGTTTGGATACAGATTAAAATGTGAACCTAAAGGCTGAAGACATATAAGTTATCTCTAAATTTTTAATTTGCGTGCGCATGACAAAAGCGGGTAATAAATTATTTGGCTCTAGATTTAAATATTAATATAATTTCTTTATAAAAATAAATCTTCACGACGCATAATGGAATTAATAAATAGCAGAACAGGATTCAAATGACAACATGTACTTTCTAGATTATAAAGCATTTATGGACACTCTGCTGTTTTACATTACCAATTACCAATTTTTCGGTATTCTTTCACCATATTAGAGTATACTTGTTAAACTGTCGGTTATTCATTTGGTCGATCCTACCAACGTGACCGATCTAGTCGATGGGAAAGTCTGAGGTTTTCTTACGAAACGTTTTTGTGTATCCTGCTCGCTCTCGCGTGAAATCTTGAAAATAATTAAATACGTTTGAGCAGGATAGACAAATTAAAACACTTTCGGATCTGTCCTGCTTTACCGCATTGAATTTGACTTTTGTTATCAAAATTTTACGTAAGAGCGAGTAGGACGCGTAATTTCTGGTGTCAATTGTTTTCACTCGTTCATTCAATCTAGCGTACACAATAAGACAAGATTACGGCAACGTGGGTAAAAAAAAAGAAACCAGCACGAAAGTACACACTTTAAAATCATCGATAAACATGGATTACTAAAAATTCGGTAGTGTTGGAAACAAAAGAAAAACATTAATAATTAGTTATAACTTTCACGATTATTTTTACCCAAATTGCATGCAGCACCATGATAGCATTATAGTACTTTGGGTTGGCTATGAAAACATAATTTTCGGTAATCTTATCTTATCGTGTATGTAGTGTTTCGACATTGTTTGGCGAAATTATCATCAAGTCATATTAATTTTGTGTAACTAATCGGGTTATGAAAAAGTGTGTATTCGCTTACGATGATGACCATACGGAGGTGCGAACAGCTGCAGAACCACCAAAACGGACTCCACCTTCACATTCTAGTGTAAAATGAATGATGCTCCTGGTCAGGAAGCATCCATCGTCATCGGCATTAGTTCTTGATTTACTTTTTCGTTGCTAAATCGTTAGGTGGGGAAGACTAACATCGTAGACGACAACAACCGACGTCTTCGTTATGACCATGTTTTTTTCTTCTCTTGATTGTGAAAGATTCTCAGCCAGGATTGGAATGGGCTCTATATGTTACCGGCAGGGTAAGTTTTGGGTCAGGGTTAAATGGGTTTAATGTTGAGTTGTAGTGTTACCATATTGTTGTGTCTGCAACTTAGTTCGCATGCAATCCTCTGTTAATGATGATGACAGGTATTATTGACCATCTCTGAATCATGTGATTGAATATTTGGCATGATATGATACAAAATTAAAACGAGAAACAAACGCTGAAGTGCGGAAAAAACATAAATAAAAGTTTACAATGAGGTATGCAATCCTAGTGTTAAGGTTTATTTTTCTCGCTCGGCATCCTCAATTCATACATTACCCAGCGCTAAGTACTTTACCTATTTCGCAAAGTAAAGCTACTGATGACATGAGTAACCCTACTTTTTAGCAAAGTTGGGTGATTTTTTGAAAAAAAAATATAATAATGGGAAATGTTAAAATGGGAAAATAATTCGTTCAATGTAACTTAGGGACTGTTCATAAACAACGTAGACCGAAATTTAACACTTTCAAACCACCCCCCCCCCTCCCCCATCGTAGACTTTCGTAGACTTATTTCAAAGAATTTCTTCCTGGCGTTGCTACAGAATCTTGAATGGCCTTATTATGTTCGACAAAATATCTGCCTTGTGGATGCTTTTGCGTTGATCTGCGTTCCCTTTGCCGCAAAATTCAGTCTACAATCAAAGCATATGCGGCTATTTTCTTTTTAATTTTAATATCAAGTTCAGTTTATCTTCTTTGAAAGTCTTCCCAGACCTCTTAATGTATTTTCTACTTTGTCCCACATGCTCTAAAATCCTCTACTAAATGTGTGCCAAATGGGAGCAACCCGGATAAAAATAACCATACAATTACAATACATTAATATAAAATAACACTAAAATCTATTTCCGACCATGAATCTTATTGTTCATGATCAGATAAAGAAAAATCATATTGTCATTACAATAGATCTACATCACTCCATGTGCTTGGATTTCAACAATTGAAGCAATACAATTTATAGTTATTGGTTCAAACTTGTTCAATGATGACTTCTATAGTTAAGATCTACAATCACACTTTTCTATTGTCGATGCCTAGTTACTAGATTCTATTGTGGTAACAATAGCTCTATTGTTCTTATAGTTGTGAACAATAAATTAATTGCCATACTATAGTCTATTGTATGGTTCACATGCAATTGTGAATTAAGTTTTATTCAGAATTAATTGTTATCTCATGCATTACTAAATGCCTAGTAACTTTTTGCAAATAAGTCAAAGTAACTGCAATGTGACTCAATTAAGTCACGGTATGGTACCAAGAGGTGCCAATAGGTTTCTTATTTTAGTCATGTTTATTAGAACCTACACAGCATCTTTACAACGGTTTTAAAACCTTTTCTTCTAAGATTCCTTTTACTCCTATCAAAGGTTTTATTTTGACTTTGTGAACTCGTAAAATGCTGTTCTAAAATGCCGTTTTTGGACTCAATCATATTATCTTATAATGGTCAGCTAAAAAAGCACTTTAAAACTATTTTGCCACCAGTAAATGCATTAAGCGGCAATTGGCATTGAGGGAAGTCCAACCAAATGATCAAATAGTTTTATAGTAGCCATTTCGAAGATAAATTGGCTTTCTGAAAAAACGGTGATGTCTTTCAATCGCCATATTGAAATATAAGAAATCATTGAAACGTGGAAAAATAAAAACACCACATATTAAATGTAATGCAAAGGAGCTGTAGATCAAAGACCAATTATGGCATTCATAACCTTATTGAATTCCATAAATTTTCAGGAAATTCATGATTAGTTTATCGAATATATTTGTTTCAATTTTGTTTTTGTTGATGTAAACTCGCATAATCTCTGCGGCGCATTTATTTTCGGCTTTTGTCGAGCCAATATTCACCATAAAATTAATTGCGCTTCTGATTTGGATATGGTCCTCGATATGCTATAACAAACAGTTAATTTTTTGTGAATATTTTGTTATCAAACAAAGTTTCCCGCTACACTAGAACTTTTTTCTTAGAGATTATTTACTGTCAACTGAATCAGAATTAAAAACTAACCTCGATATCACCGTGAAGTTTGACAGCTGTGGCCATTTGGCCCTATGCTGGTTTTGATGGCAGCCAATAGGTTTGATAGAGGTATTCAAGTGGTCATCACACCTTTCACAAGAACATTTTCAAAATCTGTATGGTCTTATAAAGGTTTTAATAATTTGTTTTCATAGCCGTCTATAGAGTGGGCCACTTTGTACACATTTCGACTTTAAAGATGCATAGAGGAGGTGTTGGTGAACAAAACAGTTTTGAATGTAGTTTTATTAACAACGCCGGGAGGAGTGTTATGCGGCTGGAACAAAACTAAAATTATTACTTGGGAGAGTGTTGCTTGGGTGGTTGGCATCATAATCTTACTATTGAGTTGGTACCATGCATTCGAGCTATCGATGTTTTAAAAAACGCATAAGGAAACACAACCAACAAATTACTGTCTCTTGTTATCCCTTTTTTCCTCTCGAAAAGATAACTAAAATTTCCAAAAGTACCGTGATATGTGTTTGCAAATCATTGTGCCCGCACTTGACTGTGGATAAGAAGGTTGAAAGTGGAACAAATCGAAAAGTATGCTCCCGATAAATGGACAAGAAGGTTATAACCATTATTGAGAAAAATTCCAATCTTTCTGTGCGAAATGTGGCAGGGAAGTCAAAATCATACGTACAAAAAGTGAAGCAGGGGCAAGGACTGAAGCCGTACAAAGTGATAAAGGTGCCCAGCTGTTATGACATGCAAAATTTCTCTGCAAAAAATTGTGCTAAGGTGCTTCACGCCAATTTTTGGCAAACATTTTCTTGTATCACAATGGACGACGAAACATACGTACTCGAAGACTTTAAATAGCTTCAGGGTCTTCATACCGCAATGCAAAGGAAAGAAGGTATCCAAACTCTCGAAAAAGTATTTGATTTGGCAGGCCATATGTAGTTGTGGTTGAAAATCTAAAAGTTTCGTCTCTACCGACACTATCAATAAGGATGTGTACAAGAAAGAATGTCTGCAAAAGCGGTTGCTATTGTTTATCAGTAACCACAACTCTCCAGTTCTGTTTTGTCACTATGCGAAATCCGTGCTGATATGGTATATGGTACAAGAGGTCAAATACGTGCCAAAAACAGCCAATCCACCAAACTGTCTAGAACTTCGCCCAATAGAGAAGTACTGGGCACTAGTTAAGCGGAACCTCTTCGAAACTAAGAAGAAAGCAAATGGCACCGATGATTTCAAGAGAAGATGGAGAATCGTCACGGCGGGCGTTTCCGAGGATACCGTACGGAGCCTGATTTATTATGTAGAAACAAATAATCGGTATTTTTGAATAATGTGTAAATTTTGTTTTGCTGCTATTAATTTGGTGTCCGAAATTTAACGTAGGCAGTCTTTAGACGTTTAGATGCTAATATGAAGATAGTCTATATCACAATTTTTACAAAGTTCAGGGCTCGAAACTGTGTGCAGTGCATCTCTGAGCAAACTTCTTGAAATTGGAACATGTTAGCATTTAAGCTCAATCCAGGATTAAGATAACCAAGACTCATAGAATACATAAATGAAATTTAGAACGCAACCAGCAAAATCCAAAATTTGTACGTTTATTCGTGTCATTAAAATGTTGAAAATAAACATAATAAACATAAGCGTTAGAGAAGGTTTTGATCGATGAGTGGTATAAAATACCTATCGTAACAATCCGAAAATTGTACGCTTCCATCCCTAGGCGTATCCTAGCCGTTTTGAATGCGAATGGTGGACCCACGCCTTATTAAACGCGATTTTCCTTTGAAACGATCTATCTAATCAAAATAACTGAATTATTGTTAGCATATCCGAACTTTTATATATTTTCGAAACTATGTTTGAATAATTTGCCATTGAATCCTGATGCCCACAATAGAAACCTCAGATTCGCCACCAGTGGTATTGGTTTGTAAAATCATGAAGTTTGATGTGTTGCTAGCCAAGTTGGACATCGTTCTAAATCCAGCCACTTCCCTGGGGGAACCCGGATCCCGGAGCGTAACCAGGTCTGACCAATGTGACCGAAAACTCTCAGGTTGAGCACCAGTAATCTTGATCTGTAAAATCATGAAGTTTGATTTGTCGCAATCCATAGTTTGGAATCGTTCATATCTCCCAATTCCCGGGGGAACCCGAATCGGAACGTCACCAGGGTGGCCATGTGAATACTCTCAGGTTGACCACCGGTATTGTTTTGTAAAATCATGAAGTTTGATGTGTCGCAAGCCAGGGTTTGACATCATTCGAAATCTGGCCACTTCCCCGGGGGAACCCAGAATCCGCAACATCACCAGGTGTGGCCAATGTGACCGAATACTCTCAGGTTGACCACCAGCGGTATTGTTTTGTAAAATCATGAAGTTTGATATGTCGCAAGCCAGGTTTGATACAGTTCTAACTCTGGCCATTACACTGGTAGGGTACTTCCTTCATGATTCCCGATAATGAAGCCGGAACTACGGAAAATAAAGAAATGTCCGCTACTTTTCCAAAAATAAGGATAAATTTGTGATCGTATGGAAAAAATTGCATCTAATTTGGTTAAGGGTACGCAGAATTACAGATAAATTAAAAAGGAGTTTTTCAACATAAGAAGTGTCAGGCAATAGGGTAAAAAACTACATTTTACGGAAATAACCATATCTCGGTTGTTTATGGGCCGATTCACGATCTTCAACCACTGACAGACTTGTTATGAATATTAATTTCTGAGAAAAATATAATATTTCCGATTTTCAAGTAACCCGGAAGTCAAATCAAATTTTGATTAAACATGCTAAAACTAGAATAAATTCCCCGTCGAACGCTTCTAGTTTCATCAAAATCAAAATTAATTATTCACCGATACTGCATCACTTTGAATCTGGTACAAAATTTTGCTAGTCTCTCTCCTTTTTGATCATCCCTGTATATATATATATATATATATATATATATATATATATATATATAAATATATATATATATATATATATATATATATATATATATATATATATATATATATATATATATATATATATATATATATATATATATTTATAATATATATATATATATATATATATATATATATATATATATATATATATATATATATATATATATATATATAATGATGCAACAGGGGTAGTGAAAAAGTCAAAAAGATTTTTTAATGGGTGTCCGTACAGAGAAATTGAATCTCCTTGTACATTATGAATTATGTACTTTACAGCTACTACTGCTAAATTTTTAGTTAAAATCCATTTATCTGATAATGATTCAGAATCAATGCAAAAATTTTCAAATTTTACATATGAGTAAACGGAAGAATTTGAACCTTGTAGGAGTGATTGTAGCTTAAGATCTAAACCTGTCATTTCATATTGTTTTCTGAAAACAGGTTTGGAGAAATGCTTTGCATTAATATGAGACAGGCGTGATTTATTTGATTGAATTTCTATTATTCTTCTAGACACTTGAGACAATGGAAGATTTCCACTTCGAATTAATCGTTTCAAATAATATAACTTTGATTCAAATGGATACGCATCAAAAGTTCCTAACGCTCCAAACCGCCTCACATCTTCTATCAGATGTGATAAATTATGCATGTTGCTTGTGAAGTGTTGTTTTCCATAGAGTATTTTTGTTCCTTTGAGAAAGTCTTCAATAAGATTTTGGGCAACATTCAAGTTTTCTTCAGATTGATTTGATCTTGAACAAATCTGTACTGCACAAAAATAATTTAAAAAATGTTTAGAAATGTCCGCTTCCTTGAAAAACTTTTTCAGTACGACTGGACTTAAATAAAGTAGGAAAGTTCTATATTCCGTTCCTTTCCAATGAGATAAATGGTCTAAGCTGCGTACTGGCCGAATAATTTCTCGAGGGAGTTTGCATGATTTCAGATATGTCGAAACAAGATTAGCTTGTTTGGCTGTCCATTTTGCGTTGAAATTGTGTAGGTTCCCACTTTTCCAACCAGTCAGAAACCGTTTGGTTATGCCCAAATCTAATAAATGTAACGCATCTCCAATGGGAAAGTCTTTAATCATATCCATATGCGAGCCCGGAAGTCAAAATCTGTTTGAAGTGGTGCATCCATCTGCGGAAATATCATTGTCCTTGCTTCTGTTGAATACTCTCCTTCAGTCGTACACTTAAGACATGAACTATAGCCGTTGTGACCAATTACACCTGTAACAAGTTTGGGGAACATAAAGGGCGATACGGTCAAAATTTGGTCAATATCAAATTGACGTATTTCTTTCAATTTTGCATTTAAAAACCCTGAACACCCCTCATTTTGAAGGTGTGTGTGTGTAGAATGTTGCTCCTATTTTGATTTTGGAATTTACTCTTCAGTTGTCAAAATGCCGTCCAAGCAAGAAGAGCAGCGTATCAAAATTTTGCTCGCGCATCGCGAAAATCCGAGCTACTCGCACGCAAAGTTGGCAAAATCGCTAAAAGTTGTTAAATCAACCGTAACAAATGTAATTAAAGTGTTTGGGGAACGTTTGTCGACAGCCAGGAAGTCTGGATCGGGGGGAAATCGAAAACCGGAAGCCGCTGAGACGACAAAGAGAGTTGCCGGTAGTTTCAAGCGAAACCCTAACCTATCTCTCCGAGATGCCGCAAATAAGCTGGGTGTATCGTCTACAACCGTGCATCGAGCCAAAAAACGAGCCGGACTATCGACTTACAAGAAGGTAGTGACTCCAAATCGCGATGATAAACAAAATACGACGGCCAAAGCGCGATCCCGGAGGCTATACACGACGATGCTGACGAAGTTTGACTGCGTGGTAATGGACGACGAAACCTACGTCAAAGCCGACTACAAGCAGCTTCCGGGACAGGAGTTTTATACGGCAAAAAGGAAGGGAAAGGTAGCGGATATTTTCAAGCACACGAAACTGTCAAAGTTCGCAAAGAAATATCTGGTTTGGCAAGCCATCTGTACCTGTGGCTTGAAAAGCAGCATTTTCATAGCTTCCGGGACTGTCAACCAAGAAATTTACGTGAAAGAGTGTTTGAATAAACGTCTGCTGCCTTTCCTGAAGAAACACGGTTGTTCCGTACTGTTTTGGCCAGATTTGGCATCTTGCCATTACGGTAAAAAGGCCGTAGAGGTGGTACGCCGCCAACAACGTGCAGGTGGTTCCCAAGGACAAGAACCCTCCCAACACGCCAGAGCTCTGCCCAATTGAGAAATACTGGGCTATTGTCAGAAGCGGAACCTAAAGAAGACCAAAAAAAACTGCTAGGACGAGCAGCAGTTCAAGGCAAACTGGCTTTCTGCGGCGAAGAAGGTGGACAAGGTGGCTGTACAAAATCTGATGGCAGGGGTCAAGCGTAAGGCCCGGCAGATTCGGATTTGGAAAAGCGGAAGCCTAACTGAATATTTTTCCTGAATTTTATACTAATTGAACTTGAAAAGAAATTTAATTTGATTTTTAAATAAACAATTTCACCGGTTTTACACGCGTTTTCCCTTGACCAGATTTTGACCGTATCACCCTTTAATAATGCTTATTATTAAAATGTAAAATGTAGAATGATAAGTTACTATAGATATTTTCTTGGCTTGGGAGAAGGTAGCCGGTATTGAAACATACTGTGACCTTAATCAGCATTCAGTAATGCTACAAAACTGGTATGGCTGATCTGATAATGCATGCTCATCATGATTTCTTATCACAAATTAAAAAAACAGCTCCATTGGTGCAGGACAGCTCAATATGTTGATGGACAGCTGAGAAATCAGAACATTAACATAATATTAACATTTATTGACAGTTTCGATGGAACATTTTCTAAGCTCGAGATTACCTCCGTAAGAATTCGCTTCAAGCCGTAGTGCCAGTATTTACCACCTAGTTTCTCATCCACGTTAATGGTTGTTTTGCGAGGAGTTTGCACTAATGTCCTTGCATCAGCTAGCAATACGTTATCCTCAATATTGCTCTTCAATAATTTCAAAACCGAATTGATTGCAGTATGTTTAATCTGATGATCTATGGCCCACGATCTTTGATCGTTTAGTAAACCGTATTGATCTTTTTCGATATTTTCTTGGTCACAATCGTAACACTCAGCTGGTCCTTCAGCATTTTCGTTTTCGTCAGTTCTATCCATGGAGAAGTGCTCTGAAATTGGAACTTCTGTTTCTAGTACAGGATTTCGGGTAGTAATTTCCTCTGTACTTTTCGCTTTGACCGGAGATGAATCAATGGATTCGAGTAGCCTTTTCTTCTGCTTTGAAAAATGTCCATTTCTTTTAATTTTTCTCCATAGTTTTTTATCTACTTCACTAAACTCTATCGAATCCATTATAAAAGAAAAAGATGCACCAAAACCAAGACATCATGTACTAACTCAACTGAAGTTGATTAGATGGGTTCAAAAGCCAGTTTATATTTGCTACGTTACTAAAACGTAAAATAATCTTTAATATAATATATATTTGTGCAACGTTAATATTACATGCGTATTATCTCTCTTTGAAGTATCAAAATAGTTGCAGAATACTTTCTGCTTCATACAAGCTTCATTAAACATGAAGTTACGGTGTAAGTTGTTTAAGACCAGACTGCCACCAATCAACTATGTTGCATATTGTTACAAAATTACTCTTAGATCTACTCTACCTAAAAGCAATATGTATGCTACTTACCAAGGTGCCATTGCAGGGAGATGAACTACATCACACCTCACGTACGCTAGCTTAAAACGGCGAATAGGTGATGCGTTTTGGACCTGGTTTTCGTGGCATTTTTAGTGGATTTGCCGTACAATGAAGATCAGCTGTCAAAGTAAACTAGCCCGATTATTCTCATGAATTCATTTAGCGCCATGTTAGACGACGGAAAATTTTAATTCTTGACCTGTTGCTTGTTTGTTCCCCTCTTTCGCCATGCTGACATAGTCGTTTCTTCTGGTATCTTAAACTTCTGCGTTTGGGTTCTCTGTACTTATTAATCAGGTTTCACCTCACGTTCATCCGTCAGAATGCCTGCATCCTATTTCGGCTCGTAACGCAAAACCTTTGCGAGATATGTTGACCTTCTGATAGTACATCCGCGTTTCTTGAATGCAGTGCAGATGCTCCATTTAATCACACCTCTCTTCTTCAAGGTGGTGTTTTTTCTTCCGAAATGGTTGCCTTTTCCGTCTATTACGGTCCCAGTCTTCCGGATGTGCATCCTTCTTCACCAAAACCACCCTACACTCTATTCCACATAACCGCAAACGTGGTCTTCTTCGTCGTTGATGACTTGTTTGATATTATTGCAGCAGTGCTCAGGAGCGGCTTTGTCGAGCACACCCTCATCCGGCAACGCTGCTTCGATACTCTCCACGTAGGCTGTGGCGCCATCCGGTTAGTTCAGTCGTTCGAGATTGTACCGTGGTGTGCAACGGTACCGTACGTTTTTAAAACGGCTGATGTTGGTTGTAGTTTTACCATCACCAGGTAGTGTACTGAGTCAATGTTAGCGCCACGATTAGTCCTAACGTCGATTATGTCGGTGAAGTGCCGTCCATCAATCAAAACGCAGTCGATTTGCGATTCTGTCTGCAGATGTGGTCTCCAGATGTATTTATACTGGAGGCTGTGCTGAAAGTAGGTGCACCGAATGGCCATATTCTTGGAGGTGGTGATTTCGATAAGTTGTTTGTCCACTGGTGAGCGCTGAACTTTCCAATAATCTTAACTCATGGCTTGGTTAGGGGTTATATTCACGCCCTAGCTACACGAAAAACACATCCTTATCATCAGCAGAGCTTCCGGAGAGCGTGCCATGCACGTTGATAATACTGAAATTGAGAAACCGACCCTTGATCATCAACCTGATCGTTCTTCTGTTAATTGGCTATCAGCGCTACGATGCCAAATATATGATCCTTCAGTACATCGGAAAGAATGTGGGTGCTTCCGACGAAATCTTGGTCGTCTGATTTACGTCCTCTTCATTGATGAAAAGTTCAATAGCCTCAATTCTGAAAAAATGCTCTATTTATGCAGATTACTTAAAGCTGTTTCGCGTGATTGGGTCGCTTGTGGATTGTGGTGCATTATTGATATTGAAGTTAATATTGAACGTGTTTCAACACGGTGCGAAATGAACGAAATGCAGATGAATGCGGCAAAATCTAAAGTAAGGACGTACTGTCGATGTCCGACTACTGTATTTTTTAACTACGGGCTGAACAATTTGCCGTTAGAAAGAGTCACGCCGATCAAGGACCTTGGACCGTCATGCTTGATAGAAAACTACGCTTTAACGAACATATCTCAGTAAAAACTGCGAAAGCCAATACGATGCTAGTTTTCCGACGTCAGAACACATCCCATTTTAATGACATCCATGCACTGAAGGCCCAATTCTGCGCTTTCGTTCACAGTGTACTTTAACAAGAAGTGCAGGTTTGGGCTCCATATTGCTCGTATTGAGAGGTTCCAGAAGCGCTCCTCGACGCGGCCTGTCATGAAACGACCCAGTGAATCTACCGCCATACAAAAATCGATGCGCACTCCTCGATTAACAACCGCTGACGAGTGATGCTGCAAAAGTTGTTAATTTTGGATGTGTTTGAGTGCAACATCGATTGTAGCAGCCATTTCAAAAATGTGAGGTTGTATGTACGTACTCTCGACCTCCGAAATCGGCAAATACCGGATTTATGTTGTAGACGTTTTAATGAGGTGTGTGACTGTTTCGATTTGATTTTTAGCAAAGCAGTTTTTAAATTTAGAATTGAGAGTGTTGCTTAACCAGTCTCTGTGGGTTTTGTGTCGAAGATGTTGTCAAATGAATAAATAAATAATGTCTTACATACCGAGTTTCCGCTTGCTTGTCCTGTTTCGCCACTGTGTGCTCTTCGCTGAATGTTCCATTCCGTTTTCTTGTGTTGACGTTCCTGTGTTTGATTTTCGGCTGATTCGCAATACCTGACTAAAGCTTCCCGAAGCGCCTTTGAATTTAGAGTTCCACGCTGGCAAATGGAAGGTGATCCAGCTACCCCTGTCATGGGTAGCATTCACTGTTTTGAGCCGCTCCTAACAAAGCGAGTAGACGCTCGGGTGTTGCATTGGCATTTCTTCCGAATACAGTGCTTTATTTAGGCGCCACTGCTCGCTTATTTTGGAAAAAAAAGTCGTTAAGATAGGGAAAACCAGCCCTCTATGATACACAATTTCATATCAATTGAGCAGCTCAAAATGACGTTTTAAAATCATTTTTTACCTTGGTCATGGAACAACATGGTCCTGCAAGTTCTTTAACAAAAATAAAGCTCAGAAAATCTTGTTAAGAAACGTCCTACATGATTTAATAAAACAAGAATTGGCCTGGTCGAAATATGTGGAATAAAAAGTTGAAAGAACTAATGGAAGCGAGATGCAAATCCAAGAATTCTTTGGGTAATATTGAAATTCCACTTTACAATGTCCCCCATTATCTCGACTGGACGAAGTTCTGGGGGTGTTGCGTAGGCTGAAATTTGTTGAAGAAGGGAGGACCTAAACTGTAATAGACCACTCGTGCCAGGAGAAATGTGATTCCCGTGCACGAACTGTACCAACGTCTTCCCGCTGAACACGTCGAAACACCGTCGAAGCCCCTTTCCGGAATATAAACCGTCGTCCCACGTGTACCCTGGTCGACGAAGTTAGATCAACGGTTCTGCCGCCAAGGTGGAAAGACTGAAAATCATCGTAAGCAGCCGATCGGGAGGTCAACCGTTCGCATGACCAGCCCTAGAATCCCGGATTCCCCGGATTCCCGGAACAATATTGTATGGGTGCGATTCCGTGCATGTGTGCAAAGGCAAAATGAAATAGGCCAGTTCACGATATGTTGCAAACGTCAATTTCCTCAACCCGCTCTTTCATTTTACCCATCCGCTCTCGAAAACAATCAACCAAAACATGTCGTGTGCTATGACCACAAACTCGTCTACTACCACACTTTTAGTTTATTTTACTCTCACGGTAACCTTAGACAAAGTGACTGTGATGACAAACGTGATACTTCGTTTAAAATCCAGCAAATGTAAGAGACAGCAGGCTTCACGTTTCAATACCGGTTTGCTATGGAGGAATCCAGGTAACGCAAAAGTGAGGTTAAACGTCGTAGATAATGCTCTTTCAAAATGGGTTTTCGAGCTATCAAAGCAATGTAATTCGCGAAAAAAGATAATAAAATCGAAGATAAGGACGATTCTGACCAATTCCATACATTTTAAAACATAGCTAGAAAGTTATCATCCATTTCAGTTTAAGATACTACGATGTTTAACTTCACTTTAGCTTTACTAGGATTTCTCAATCCGGGGTCTCTATGGGATGTTGCTTTAACAGTGATGCCATAGCTGCCTCTCATCCGTGAAGCATGATCGTTAAGTTAAGTACTACTGGACAGCTACGAAAAATACGTTTTCAATGCATATTATAGTACCAAATGATGGACAATATAATCATAAGCATAGATCAACCTCAACTAACGGGAAGAAATATGAAATATATAGAGATTTTAGATCATCTAAATATAAAATAAATTTTCACTCAACATACAACATTACATTCTGGCAACAAGCCTCCATGTGCGAAGGAGCTGAAGAAGACATTCCATCCGATACCCACGATCAAATGCAAAATAGACAAAGGCTAACTTTAAGCGAACTTCTTCAACAAGTAGGAAACGAAGGTTTTCTAGATGATGTATTTAAGTCTTCAAAATTTTAATTGGAAATCAATCATGATTTATACATCAAATCATTAGTCTGGACGATAGAGTGTATGTTAAGATCATTAAATGTGAATTCTGGTGTAAAGTGTCATAAATAAATTTAAAAAAAAAATTAAATGTGAAATAATTTGGAAAATGAAGGAGTTTTCAACCTATATTTCTTAACAACTGATGAAACCAGTCACCCCTGATTAAGTCGTTCCCTACCCTATTCCTAATTATTTTTTTCACAAATACTGTCTTATTGGCTGCCATCTATGGCAAGTATCCTTTACCTAATGACGTTGCTCGGGCTGATGCTGCCTCACCTTTCAGATCGCTGCCTGCCGAATCCTCTGCCCCCTCATTGACAGCCCTTCTGTACTACCAGAACGTAGGTGGTATCAACAGTTCGCTCGCCGAGTACCAGCTGGCATGCAGTGACGCGTGCTACGATGTTTAAGCCTTCACGGAAACCTGGCTTAATATAAACACATCATCGACGCAACTGTTCGACGACACGTATAATGTCTACCGGCTAGACCGATCGTCGCTCAATAGCAACAAGAAATCTGGTGGTGGAGTTCTTCTTGCCGTGCGCTCAAAATTCAAATCTCGACTTCTGAAGCCTCCAGAAGACTCAACGGTTGAACATCTTTGGGTGGCGATATCCACTAAAACCGGACTCTGTTTATTTGCGTGGTCTATATTCCCCCGATCGTGTTAGCGACAGAAGCCTTATCGAAAAGCACGCTCTTTCTTTGGATTGGATCGTGTCACAAATGGGACCCAGCGACAATATCGTCATCGTGGGAGATTTTAACCTCAGCACGATTTCATGGAACATCGATACTAACGGCTTCCGCTATCCAGACAATTCCTGTTCGTCATTCAGACCGGCTTCTCTCTCCTTGCTTGACGCTTATTCTACCGCCAGACTTTGGCAAATTAATGGCATTCCTAACGCAAATAACCGTTTGCTGGATCTTTGTTTCATCAGCGAAGAATATGGCCAAAGATGTTCCGTTCTTCAAGCTCCGACACCGCTTGTGAAAAGCTGCAGAAATCATTCCCCTCTGCTTCTGACACTGGAATTTAAACCTAAGTACAGCTTCCATGACGACATCGAAAAAGTTTATTATGACTTCATCCATGCTGATTTTGAGCAAATGAACATTTTTTTCGCCGGCGTGAATTGGAACACGACCCTTGCAAACGGGGATGCGAATTTTGCTGCTTCGACTATGTGTAGTATTTTGCTGTACGCCGTTGATCAATTCAGTGCCTAAGAAACTCAACCGTAAGCCTCCCAAACCTGCTTGGTCTAATTCCGATCTCAAACATTTGAAACGTGTTAAAGGGCTGCTCTTAGGAAACACAGCAAATATCGCACCGATTCAACGAGGACAATCTATGCACGCGCCAACGACGATTACAAACACCTCAATATCCGCTTATACAACTCGCATCAGTCTCGATTGCAGAGTCGGCTCAAAACGAAACCGAAAAGCTTTTGGCGGTTCGTGAATGAACAACGGAAGGAAACCGGTTTACCCTCCACTATGACTGACGGCATAAATGAAGCTGACTCTGTCGCGGATATCGCCAACTTGTTCCGTAATCAGTTCAGTAGTGTCTTCTGTGAGGAAACTCTGGATGCCGAGGGCCTCGAAGCTGCTACTAGCAATGTTCCCCGCTTATCTGTATTTGGCTCTGCTTTCACTATCCATAGTGATATGGTAGTTTCAGCCGGGAAGCAGATGAAAAATTCAACTGGATGCGGTCCTGACGATATTCTGAAACGTTGCCTTAACACACTCGCTGCACCCTTGGCTACGGTTTTCAATTTGTCATTAACTTCCGGTGTGTTTCCCGAATGCTGGAAAGAGTCGTGTGTTTTTCCAATATACAAAAAGAGATGCAAACGATCCGTCGCCAACTATCGTGGAATTGCTGCACTAAGTGCTGTATCTAAGCTATTCGAACTGATTGTTCTCCAAAGGCTAGTCCATGACTATTCACACACTATTTCTTCTGACCAACACGGTTTTATGCCCAAGCGCTCAACGGCGACCAACCTTACCGTATTTACATCGTTCATCATCCGTGAAATGGAACTCGGTCATCAAGTAGACGCCATATACACAGATCTCTCTGCGGCCTTTGATAAAATGAACCATCAGATTGCAGTTTCCAAATACGACAAAATGGGGGTTCACGATCAATTGTTGAACTGGCTCCGCTCATACCTGACTGGGAGATCTATGTCTGTGAAGATTTCAGATTATGCCTCGTCCAGCTTTTCAGTGACATCCGGCGTTCCACAAGGCAGCCACCTTGGTCCATTCCTTTTCCTTTTATACATGAACGACGTGAACTTGGTCCTCAGATGCCTGAAATTATCCTACGCGGACGACCTAAAACTGTACTACGTCATAAAATGTCCAGAAGACGCCCAATTTCTTCAGCAGGAACTACAAGTGTTCGACGACTGGCGCCGGATCAACAGAATGTCCTTAAATGTATCCAAATGCTCGGCTACCTCTTTTGGCCGAAGACGTGTGATGTATCTCCACGACTACATCCTTCGAGGAACGCGCTTAAAACGTGAAACAACAATAAAGGATCTGGGAGTAATGCTAGACACCAAACTGTCATTCGAGAACCACATTGCCTATATAGTTTCTAAAGCCTCATCGCAGCTAGGATTCATCTTCCGCTTCGCAAAAAACTTCAAAGATGTTTATTGTCTGAAGACACTGTACTGCTCTTTGGTTCGTCCTTTTTTGGAGTACTGCGCTGTCGTTTGGTCCCCTTTCTACCAAAATGCAGTCCAGAGGATCGAAGCCGTTCAGTGGAAGTTTATACGCATTGCTTTACGACATCTTCGTTGGCTAGACCCTCGCAGATTGCCAAGCTACGAAAGCCGGTGTAAGCTCATTAAGCTGGAGTTATTGGAAGGGAGGCGTATGGTGGCCAAAGCGTGTTTCGTTGGTGACCTTCTTCAGGGAAACATCGACTGTTCCACTTGACTTAGTCTCTTGAACATCAACACTCGACGACGAAACCTACGTTTACAATCATTCTTCATTAACCGGCACTCAAGGACCAACTACGGCAAACACGAACCTGTGCTAAGCATGGCTCGTGTCTTCAACAGCTATTATAACGTGTTTAATTTTAATGTATCCCGTGAGGTTAATAAGCGTTGTTTCCGAAGATGTATGTGTTAATTGTTGTATGTAATGTAAGTTTAGCTTATTGTCATTGGGATAAGCATTTTTATCTGTTGACGAATCAATAATAAATAAATCCTAAATTGGCATTGTCACTCAAACACACATCAGTACTGTATGGGAGATGGCAAGTTTACAAATACAGTTACTGTAGCTCCAATGCAATAAAGGTTTGTTTACAGAAGCAAATATTGCACTGTTATCAAACTATCCATTTAAACCATTGTTCGATATAGCGAATGGATCACTGAACGTTGGTCTATTTAATCTCTTCAGTTTTAAAAGTTTCATTTTCAAACAAGAAAAAATCTCTCAAGAATATTCATTTATTTTAACAAAACCTGTCAAAATTAAAGAATAAAGATAGACGTTCGCTAAGAATCCAAGATTTAGATTTCTCAACAAAGTATTGTTCCGTGGAAAAAAATCTTTTAAAACACGCTTAAGTACTTCTCGTGCTGACAGCTGCATGATAAGCGAGAAATGATTGGTTCAAAACCTATCGCGTAACCGTGGATTCCATCATTTCTTTGGTTCATCTTAAATGTCAAACCGCAATCTCCTTTCTCGAAAAGCGAAGTTACACATAGGCTCTTATTAAAGTAACAATTTTCTGTCAATCACTCCATAACAAGCCGTTCCTTACAGGAAAACCCCCAGCTCAGGCATGTACCCAGCCTCTATAGCGGTGGCAAGCATTTGCAAAATTCTCATCACCGCAACGACACTAAAGTTTAATTCGATTTTAATTACGTTGTATCCCCTAAAGAAAACAATTAAATCTCACTTAGAGAAGAAGTTTTCTGCCCTCCTGGTGTCGGTTTGCAACTGGCCGAAAACTATTCCTTCCTCTATATCGAACTGCCAGACCGACCGCAACGAGCATTAGAGATAACCACCTCCCAGTTGCCAAGCCTAGAAAAGAGCCCCAATCGAAGTGGAACTCCAACCAAATACTAGGTAGCTGTACAAAGTATGAAACCTTCTTTATAGCCACCGGCCACGAGATGAGGATAAATTGAACCAAACACCTTCCTCGTTCGATGCAAAAAAGCCATCTCTGCACTCTGTGATTTCCGGGAATAAGACTACGTCTAGGGAAAACAGGGAAGAGGCGGGCAGCAATCCAACCAATCCAACAGATAGGAAAACGGCTGCACGGCTAGTGGTGCAACAAAGTCATTAGAGGAAATTGTTCGCTTCCTTCCGGTGGGTTTCAGAGCTCTTGAGCCTTTCGTTCAAATTTCTCAATCCACTCTCCAACCCATTCGGTGGCGCATCAGTTTCTTTGGCAATCTGGAAGAAAAGAAACTTCAGAATTACGTCTTGCAAAGAATGTCGAACAGCGCGCTTGGAACGACTACGAAGATTTTTCACCTACAAATGCACGTGTATAGATTTCTGGCTCTTCTTTCTTCGAACACATCGTTTGCAAGCCATAAAGTTGGTCTGCTACCTTGGTCGAGTTTCGAATTTTTGCTTCTCAGCGATGGTGGAGGATACAGTTTCCAGCCGGGGGTAACTTTTCTAATATGCTGAGATTGCTTCAATATCTCATCTCTGGAAGCAGTGGAGAGCCAGCTAATTTATAGTTTTTTTTTTGGGCTGAAATTAGTGCAACCAATCGATCGTGTGAGCGTATTGAAATGGAGTATTGAAGGGGTAATTAAATTACGATTTCTCAAAACAATCCTTTTGAAGTATTGGTGAGATTCCATTACCGGTTGATTGTGTTAAAAATTGCTGATTTGATAATGAAGTTAAATGAAATTTTTGCTAGTATGGTATGATTTATTCGAATATATGCACATTGATGTGCAAAGAATGTTACGATGACGTATTTGGATTACCAATTGGAAAGAGTTATGACCAGGGTTTACAAGCGTTGACGTCTGCGTGTGTCTGCAAAAAGGATTTTGCAGACCACCGCGTTTTTTCAGCAGCAGCGGCGTTTTTTCAATCGCGGCGAAAACACCGCCTCAATAAGATTACTTGGTGACCTATGGTAGCGCACAAACCGACATAAAAACACTGCGGTCTGCGAAATCCTTTAACGTTTTTTAATGACAACCCTGCAAGGAAAAACTGTTATATAACGATACGTAGATGAGATAGAAGTAAAATTATTTCAGCAAAGTTTCATGTAATTAAAATATCTATAATTCTGTAGAAGCAAATGCTCCTCTAAATCATAAGAATAAAAAGTTAAAAATTTTATTATGAACATAAAATGACCACCCTAGCCACCACCCAAACCAAAAGATAGATCTTATTTTTTAAATTAAATCTCCTGAAGACATCATTGGTCTAATGTTAATGGTTTTCGATTTATCGATTTTATTCGCGAAATTTGTCCATTCGTACCATAGTGCCCTTGTTAAAACACATACAAACTCAGCCAAGGTGCTAACAAAGTATTGCCAAGCAAAAGCGTGGAGTGCACTCAATTAAAAAATTTAACAATTCTCGACAACTTCTTCAAAACAACGTAGCTGTTTTTGTGAAGACGGAATCCTTGCCTAATAACCGATAAATGTCGAATTTTTTAAACGATTATCTCCGATTGGGATTAAAAAAATGCACAGGCTTTCGGTGCCGGAGACTGATCATTTTCCATTCATGGAAAAAAATGATTCTCGAGTAAGTTTTGAAAAGGCCGTAAGTGTTCTTGAACAAGTTTTATTCAAACAAATTTTAATCGAAAATTGTTGATTGTATGAAAAAACTGTCTGACAAACGAATTGTAGGAAACTAATAGGGGTTTATGGGATGTGTATGAATGGAATGTGTATTATGTAGACTTTAAGTACGCTCCAATCTCCACTGACCAGCTCTGAACACGGTATCCCCATGAACGGCCGTGTCAACCCTCGCATGGCCTCCATGCTTGCATTTATATAACCATGGTATCACTCTGGCGACTACTTACGTGGGTATGGACAGTGGCTGAAGGGGGACCCAACAGTATGGAGCCGCAAGCTACCAATACGACCACACAGCAGAAGAAGGCGAACCCGTTCGGAAAAAGTGGTCCAGCCAGATCTCCGCCTAGCAGAAAGGGGGGATCCAGTGGCGCATTCAATACGTACTTTAGTGTGACGGTATCGAAAGCAGGTGTCTCTGGGAAATCCGAACCTACAAGGACCTTAAAAAAAGATAGGTAGTGAAAAATCCTGTAGGGAAAGAACAAGCAATTCTAAGTCTGGGATAGAAGTGGAACCGTGGTGAGCCTCTCATCGTGAAGACCGTTTAAATTCGCGAATCTGAGCGCCGATGTGTGGAGTATTTGCGGTATCCGCAACTGGCGAAACCATCCTGGGGCTGAAAAAGGACCCAAAGCTAAATAGTCCAGCAATAAAAGGCTGGTCAAGCATGTTAGGTGAGCGAGAGTGAAGGTGCGCACCCTACTCACGCCAGTGACTTGCTAGAGTTAACACTTGCTAGTGTTAACACGAGATCACAGAGGCTAGTGAAATTTCCACGGCCACCGATTCTAAGTGTGGATTCGAGATTGCCACAGCAGCCATACGGCTGTGAAAGGGTCCAATTGGAATCCAAGTGGCCACAATACGCTATATTGGCACATTTATTGTCATTGGACTCATTGGACCATATTGTCACCCTCAGAATCATCCTGGAGCAGGTCAATGGATTGCAAGAGCCTCTCTATTTGGTATTCATTGATTACGATAAAGCTTTCAACTGACTCTACCAGGAACATTTGTTGGGTGCCCTCAGACGCAAAGAAGTCCCAGACACAATCGTTATCCTCATCAAAGCGCAGTAGAACGCCTTGTCCGACCCTATATGGGTAGTCGCCTTTGTGAGGCAAAGATATACACTAACATCTACGAGACCATAGGAGATGTTAATGGCCTGAGGTCTGATTTGGCACCTCATCGACTTCGGTTTCACTGATGATCCTCTGCCGTGTGTCTCGCCAACAATGTCAACAAGATTAAATCTCTTCCAACATTTCGGCAGCGGAACAAACAGTGGAGAAATTTGATAGTTTCCAATAACTTGACAGCCAGATAGCGGCAGACGGTGAAGCCAAGAGAGACATATGTGCACAAATCAAGAAGACTAGGACTATATTTGTGCCTATGAAGTTCAAACCAAATAATTCAATGCACAAAAGTTCGAATTTTTAATTCAATCGCGAAATTTGAGCTAAACATAGTATCAGCCGAGAACCCTCAAAATCTGAAGGTTTCACCAACCGATGCCTACGCTCGGTCCTGCGGTATATAATTCATGTTTGGAGGCCTCACAGCTAGATTTCGAATGTTGTGCTCCATTCTCGATGTCAACAGAAACTGATTTCAACAGAAATTCGAGAACGAAAGAGAAGGGTGTTCAGCAACACATTAAGAAGGGCCGGAAACAAATGCTTGTTGGGAATTCAGTAGAGGCAGACCGTGGAGCTCTTGGTGTCGAAGTCTAAACAAGAAAATAAAGGAAGTTCAAAGAAATCTGACCTGGGTCCCAGGTCAAAGCTTAAGTAAGCAACCCCTATGGTTGGAAAGGAGACCTAAGTAAGTAAGTAAGTAGACAATTTCCAAGATATCTTCAAATGGCGTTTTGCAGAGTCAGCTTCATATCAAATGTGCCCAAATTTCAAAAGCCTTTTCAGGGCACGGTTTGGAATCGGTCAAGCATAGGGGAGTGACATTCTCATCATAACCATCAATCTAGTGGGTATCTATTATACCCCTACCAAAAAGTCCGTTATAATTCCCATTGTCAATCTATGTGTCGACACCTTTTCCCAGCCTCGTTAATCAGAGCCAATGCCTTAAAAATATCATCTGTTATTCATGGAAACGCTGATGCCCTCCCCTCGGTTGGTCGCCAGCCACGAATTTCGGTATCAAGATGAAACGGAAAACCTCAACCCATTCCTGTTCGGATTTATTGCAAATAGTTCAATTTCCTGTCTCCGGCAGCTTGGGTTCGTGCTGTGAGATCAGCAGGCAGCGCCAAATGGCGGCGGCGGAGGGAAGAAACAAATGTCGATGAAAAAAGAATAAATTTCCGAAATTAGGTCAGCAGCAGCAAGGGTGTCCATCAGCCACTAACGCCAAAGTGTGGAAATAAATTGGTTGTGGGGATTTTCTCCGTTTTTTCACTAACACAATTTTCACCCCATGGCGGCTGTTGTTGCAAAATGCAAACCAATCTTCCGGCGCTGCCAAACGAGGCTGGGTTGTATTCAAATTTACTCGGTTTAATGTTGGCGTCGCTTCTTTCGAATTTGAATTTCTTTCGCCGCATTCAACTGCTGTAGGCTGAACTTTCATTCACAGTCCTAAGTCATCACCACTGTGGACTAGTTTCACCCTTCAGGAACCGCGGCCCGGCTGTGATTTTGGAATTGGGTGTCTCCCCACAGCTAGGTGCCATTTCCACTTGATTTAGGAAAACCGCTCGAGTTTGGTGAGTTCTGTGTGTGTGTGAATGCTTGAAAACAGCATTTCGATGAGTGAATATATAAATTCAATCAATTTTTGTTATTGTGTAGTTTGTGCCTCTTCTGGTTTCGTGGTGTGTATGGCTAGATAGTCAAATGCTGCTTCACTCTTTTTGTTGTTGAGTTTCATTCGATTTTGTTTTCCCATCCCCAAAGACCCCACAGATTTCCCTTGGTTTGTGGTGCAATCTAGGGTTGGCTGCCGGCTGATAAATGGCCCTGTTCATGACTTTCAGCTTCTCATGAACCCAGAAATAAAAGACATACCCGATAAACGAAACGTTCCCAAGAGGGGTCGAACTCCGGCTGGTAACTCTATAAGTGACATTTCGCAATGCCATTCGTCGGCAGCGGCAGCGACGAAACAAATTCAATTTCAATATTTTCCACTTATACAAATAGCAATGTTCTCGGTCTCTTTCCCACTCCATATCGCACAAGGGCTGAGAGCTTGTTGAGGATGGAGATTTATGTATTTATACTGTATCGTTTTGCTGCTGGAGTATGGCAGGGATCGTTCCGAAAATCACGTCCCGCGTCGACTCTATCTCTGTGTTTGGCTGATTGGTGTTCAGTGATCACGTGTTTGCTATCATTGCCTGAACAAACGCAGATTTTTTCCCCTCGAATTGCAATACAAGGGTTACCTCGTCTAAGGGAACGCACTCAGTTAGACATATTGGAACTTTTTTTTTTCTTTCTCTCATACATTCCTGTCCAAGACAACTCAGTTTTGTGGAAATTTTAAATGAGAACAAACACAATGTTTTGCTTATGAGTATTGCCAGAAATATGATTTATCGTTATTTATTGTTGCATCATATGCATGGCAGCGTTCAACCATGGCCTCCAGTATCAGTGAACATAGTTCTGCCAAAAATATGTGGAAAAAGAAACCGAGTGCTATCCTTGCTGGTTGTGTCCAATGGAATGGATGGAACTCGGTACCATTGTCGAATGATACTCGTTTGAAAGTTTTCAAATATGCGAATACGATATGAACCGAGGTTGTCTGTTCATATTTCATGACGAGGGTCCAGGGTCTTGTAAGCAAAGATGGCATCCAGCGGCAGTAAATTGGAAAGTTTCTAGGGCGGAAACTAATCTCTAGGTGACACCATGTCCCGTAGGATGTACGCTTTGATGGGAACGAAATAGGATTGTGTGGAATGACCTGATGTGAGATTTATTGCTTCCGTTGGAGGAGCATGTTTATTACGCTGTTGTGTGTACATATTCAACAAAGCAAAGAAAAAACGGAAACGTCTCGGAATATGGGTATTAAAATGCAAGCATATTTTAGTGAGGTCTGATGAAGTAATGGTTTTGCTTCCAGCATGCTTTCATCTAAAACGGATGGACGGAGATGGACGAAAACCTTGCTCAGCTAGCTAACAAGAAGTGAAGACGAGGCATTTCTTTGTATGATCTGCATACATGGACTTATAGACAACAAGATTTTGCAAGGTTCTTCGCAGTTTGTTGAAGTTCCAGTGAATGAAAATATTATTCCAGTGAATAAAAGGTATTATTTCTTAGATCCTAATCATCACTAAGAGAAGTTGCATTTCAAAATGTGATCCTAATTCCCAACTACTGTGCTGCATAAATATCCGGACACTTAAGCTGCTCACATTTTTATTATGCTCCGTAAATGATAATTTCGTAGCATAACGATGAATGCTTTTCGCTGTCATCAAGTAAAGTAATTAAACCTGAAGAAGGGCACGAATTTTGAGCTTAAGCTATAATAAAAATCGCTGAAATGTAAAAAATAATATTGCTTGTCATGTTCACTAATCCACAACATTTTATCAAGATTTTAAACTTCTGAGCAATTCTGTAAAATATTCATATGACCGTTACATGAAAGATATTAACGCGGAGTCTGTTCCAATTCCACATAAACTTACTAATTTTTAGATTTTTTCTTTTATTTATAATCGTTCACTGAATAGTTTGGTATTAAAAATTTACCGAATATCGGTAGTCTTAATTAATGTGTAGGTTCTATAAACTTATCAGGTTTTCATTCCTGATTCAATATTAATTCTAAAACCAATAACTTGACAGAGGATGGCTATTTTTGACATTTCACGCAATGATATTTAGTCTCAAAACTAACAAATGGACCGCTTCTTCTACGTGGTAATATCCCATAAAAAAAATTGCAATCCCTTTCAAAATTTGACTCAAGTGACGAAAGGTTAACAAATTGATGCCAACACTCAACTGTAAAAAAGCTGTTTATCCTAATATCTACAGAATTTGTTTCTGGCCCAAATGCTGTAGTTTGCTGTTATATTGATCCTTTTTGCTTGCCAAGACGATTGGAAAAAATGATATTTGGTGACGGAATCAAACTAAATTGACATGATTTGTTTATGATGTGCGCTCAACACCATGAGGCCCCAAGAGTGGACAGTAATGTTTGATAGAAATCAAAGATATGAAGAGAGAGTGTTGATAGTTCCATCAGTGTACGGCAGGTTGTGAAAATTGAAAAGAAGTATTAAAAATTGAGCGAAGGGCTTGGATATAGCAGTACTCAAAACAATTCCACGTACGGAGAATACAAACATAACAATTATAGAATGTAAATCCCATAATTGAAGAACCCATTAACCCATACCGGTGGGGACCAGTATCTCAACACTTTACGGTATTTCTCTCATCCCTAACTCAGAGATGACGAGAGGAAAATTTTAGTATAATTAGACATTGTGTACAAAAATAGACTCAAAAGGAGAGAGTCTCTCTCCCATGTAGGTAATAACACGGTGTGTATTAAACAATCGCTAGAACTAATACAATCAATTGGTAGTACAAGAGCACGATCAGGCGCGCATTCTTTTGTCTGTCGAGATGGAGGATTCGTCCGTGCCTTGACTTTCCCTGCAGTGGGATGTTAGGCAAAAGAATGCGTGCTTGGTTTGAGTACTGCTATATCCAAGCCCTCCGTTCCATTTTTAATACTTCTATTCAATTTTCGCTACCTGCAGTGCACTGACGGAACTGTCAACTCTTTCTTTTTATATCGTTAATTTCTAGCAGACATTACTGTCCATTCTTGGAGCCAGAGGTGGTAAATGTACATTTTTTTGCAAACCATTCACCGGCTGCAAAATTCGAAGCCCGTACACCACCACCAGTTTGTCTGTACAGTTCGAACGAACGCGGGGAAAGAAAATAGAAAAAGAAAAATTTCTCTCTATTTCTGCCGACAGTTTCAAACAGTTTAGAAATGGTTTGTGACTGTTTATGATAGCTTCATTAAAAACGCACTTGTTTGGGTATTTTCGATTGTAAGTTGTTAGTATTCATTCCAATGAATTGATTCCATATAGTAAACATCATATGTATGCAGTAATAAGCCAATCATCAACAAAATTCTGAGTGACATAAATTAATATCGCGAAATTTTTTAAAACATCGGCTGGAGGCAAAAAAACTGTTTCGTCGCCTGGAGAAAACGGTACAGAAATGTAATATGAGATTTCTCCCACGACGGTTCACTATTGCATGTGTTCAATTTGGTCGTAATGAAAAATGTCAAATATCAAAATACAGTAAATTTACCACCACTGCTTGGGGCCTTACGGTGATGAGCTAACATCTCCTTCTACATCATAATGGTTACTCCACGTACGAAGAATACAAAACATAACTATTATAGTATTATTTTTTCTAACTTTACTTATATTAATTCATTGTCTCTTCGTTTTATCTTTAGATTCTTAATCTTCTTGGGTAAAGATTGCTTTTTCATCATCTCTTCCATCTTAACTCTATGTTTCAATTGTCTCTTTTAAATTTTTCTCAATTTCTCTTTTTTCTTTTGTATCTTTTTTGAATGTCTTTCATCGATTACTATCCTCTTCAAGAATTCTTGCTGCTGCTGCTTCTCGTTTGCTTCGGCTTCATAAACATAATAAGCTTAAAGCGTTAAGGGAAGAATAAATATTATGTGTCTACCTAAATATATTCCAAAACTATTGCAATCCATCAGTGAACTATTGGAAAGCTCACCTAATATGTTTTCTTATCCCGAAGAATCAATGATTAGATACTCTGGAGGTCCCTCAACTTCATCCAACCGATTTCGTCAGAGTATGAATAGATGTCTGTCTTCCAAATCTCCTGGCCACACTAGCTTGTTTCGATGCTTTTCAAACGAAACTTTATGCGAAACAGACAGTTTTTAGTTCAAGGCAGAAGGAAGATTGAATGGTGATTTATCGATCACTTTCGGTACTCGGTGGTTATTTTCCACCAATGCAGAGGGTGCAGATTGTGGAATTAGGAGGCTTTTGTAGTCCATTAATCAACGCATCTGGTTTACCGGTCATATTAGCAAGGGTTTTCTCAAGCTTAGGTGCAACATCAGGACGGTTTATCATTTCGCCTTGGTGTTCGAATCGCCACATTTTCAACTGGTCTTGCCAGGCAAAAAAGGCGAAAAAAGCTACATCCAACGGCTGCATGAAATGGGTGGCATAGTCTCACAGTTAAGAATCCCTCTGTATATAAAGTGCACTTAATTTCGCCCAGAGCAGAGTTTCATAAGGTGTGATTTTTACATTAAGATAAAATAGGGAACTAGAAAAAACAAGCCCTATATATCAGCGCACAGTTGCGTGCGCTGGCTGAGTTTGACACCAGTGAGTTTGTGCGAGTTTTTCCTTTAAGAATCAGTCATTTTCGCTGAACTTTTTCAATTCCTTTAATTCTTCGTAGGTTTGAGTCCATTTTTCTCACTGTGCACTGTGTAAGGATAAGTTATTGCATATTATAAAGTCCGCCAATATCTAAATTCTAGTCATATTTTCGTCTTAACTTCAAGGAACAAACAACAACATTATGGTTAGGTTTCTATTTCACTGGTTTAGTGGATCTCCTCTACATAACACTACGCCCACACTGTACCCTTGACACCACTCATAAGGTATTCAGCAATAGTGAGCCGACTTCTTTTGATATGTCTATCCATTGTTTCATTAAAGTCAGTTCGTTCTCGAATACTTTAAGTGTTTTACGAAGTTTGGCCGTGATGGCCCAAAATTTTTCAATCGTACGATGTTCCCGCGAATTCGGTGGGTTAGTGTTGGCAAAAATCACATTGTAATCTCTGTACTAGTCTAATACAGGTCACGCGTAGTGGCAGTATGCCTAATCCGGACGAAATAGCGTCTCGCCTCCGCGAGACCGCGGAAAGGTCTGCAGGTTTTTTTGAAGGCACTCGTCTCAGTAGATTTTCCTATTCGTGGTACCCGTCATGATGTATGGCTGGCTCATCTCTCCACGTCGTTAGATGGCCTGCGAAACCAAGAACTTTTTACCGTATTTGTCCATCTTCATCTTTCTTACCTTCTCAGGAACGGCCAAGTGTGATTTGTCTAGGAAGAACTTCTGCTTTGCCAATTTCTTGGTATCCGGCTTGAAGAAATTCTTTTCGTCCATTGCGACGCAACTCGGTTTCGTTAACCACTCTCAGTACAGCGCGTGTTTTGGTTACGGTGTATTGTTCATCGTTTGTCGGATTACTACCTTCATGACCTTGTGGACGTGGAGGCCGACAAGTTTCCTTGTTATATTTTTTATTTTTTTGGGAAACCAGATGGAAGCTTCTGCCTCTTACGCCACATCGGTTCACTCGACGCTTGAACAGATTCAACAACTTCCTTGCCATTACCGGATTAGCTTTCTTCGGCTTCCGGCCGTTGCCTGACCACCGCTTGATCTTCTGAGCCTTTTGGAAAGACTTCGCCCCCCTGAACACCATCGAATGATGGAGTCCCAGGTGTTTTCCGATCTATCTGTGGGACCCAGTCAGATTTTCCACGACAGCGCACTTTTTTTTTGGCAGATCTGCTCATCTTTCGATGCCATTTAATTAACTTCTTGAGATATTGTGATATAGTTTTGTCAACGTCAACAATACACGCAACGTATATACTGCCTGTCCACGTTTAATATCGGACACCGAAATAATCAAAGCAGAAAAAAATTATACATGCTTCAACAAAACCGAATTTTTATTTCACAACAATAGAGATATATCTACATTAGAAACAGTTCATTAAGATGGTCATCCATCTTTCTTAAAATTCTTGAACTTTCTGAGGTACACCCACCATCAGGTTTCGTAAGGTATCCTCAGATACGCCCGCCGTGACGATTCTCCATCTTCTCTTGAAACCATCGGTGCCATTTGCTTTCTTCTATTGGGCGATGTTCTGGACAGTTTGGTGGATTGACTGTTTTTGGAACGTATTTGATCTCTTGTACCTTATAAAGGGTGTTTCGATCAAAATTTGTTCGACTTAAACTTGATGCATTTCCTTTCATCGTGCATTAACATGCACACCGGAGAAAAAGCCATGGAGTGGTATACTGCCAAAAACGTTCAACTGGTGCCCACGGACAAGAACCCTCCCAACACGCTAGAGCTTCATCTAATCGAACAATATTGAGCCATCGTCAAGCGGAACCTTAAGATGACTCAAAAAGCTGTTGTGAGCGAGAAACGGGTCAAGGCAAACTGGCGTTCTGTGGCGAATAAAGTGGACAAGGAGACTGTACAAAATCGAATGGCAGGTGTTCAACGAAAGACCCGGCAATTCGCATTCGGTATAAAGGAAGCTTAGCTGAATATTTCTCCTGTATTCTTTATTAACTGAACTTGAGAAAGAAAAAGAATTTTAATTATTAATAAAATCTTTGATCGACTCACACACATTACTATTTGGCCAAATTTTGATCGGAACACCCTTTAACATTTCAGGACGGATTTCGCCTAATGAAAAGAGGCCAAATCCGGCCAAAACAGAGCTGGAGAGTTGCTTTTCATAAACGGTAGCAACCGCCTTTGCAGATATCTTTTCTTGAACACATCCTTATTGATAGTGCTGGTAGAGACGAAACATTTAGGTTTTCGACACATATGGCAGGCCAAATCAAATACTTTTTCGAGAATTCAGAGACTTTCTTTGACCTGAAATGCGTTCCTTTACATTGCGGTATAGAAAGCCAGAACGGGAAGCTGTTTAAGCTCTTCAAGTACGTCTTCTTCGTCGTCAATTATGATACAAGAAAATGTTTGCAAACAATTGGTGCAAAGCTCCTTAGAATGACTTTTTACTGAACATAACAAGAATGTATAACATGTTGTACCGTGAAATAAAGTGAAGGCATATAACTGAAACGTTTGAGCTATCCGTGAAATATTTCAAAATCTTCAAATATTTCATTAATTTTTGGTTTCACGCTCAATAGTTACCAGCTTATCATCATTTTGTCATATTTTGTTTTTTATGTACAGTTGTCATAACAATGAAGTGACATTAGGATGATTAACAAAAGGACGTTAATGATCAGTAAATTTTTTTTTACAAGCATATCACCATGGTCTTCACGAAATATTTGTAGATTAAATCTATGTACAAAAATTTTGTTTGCGAAACGAGTCAAAGCTAATTTACGAAAAAAAATTTCAGTGTTTGCAAAAGGAGGATTAATCAGATCTCAACTACTTTCAATATGAATATGTGTTTTTGAACTAAAAAATACTTTTAAAGTTCTGTCTTTGAATGCCTTTTTTAGTTTTAACTATAACAATTCTAATAACATAAGGTCTATCACTATGACATAGGGTACGAGACGAAGCTTAGACAGTTCATGCATCACCTAGGATATTTTATGAAGCTGTTTGTAATGTATTATTCGAACTACCAATATTTAGAGGTTAATCCCTCTGCGTTCTTCTTATCTATCGGAATTTACCTTCAGAAACGAGAAATAGACTCAAAAAAAATCATAGCCATGGAATAAAGTACCCAAATTGCTTTCCGACCATGAAAATGTTTTCTTCAGCTCCTAAATCTGTACATAAACAAACAATTTGTTTGAGAGCGAAAAGAAGGTAAAATGAAATAGGCCAGTTCTCGAATGATTCATGATTAGTAAACAATGCCAGAAATTTTAATTTTTATTTGTGGATTACAGTACATCCCTTCAATTATTCCGTACAATATTCAAATTTAAAAAAAGCATAAAGCCTCAAAATAAGAATCCTTCTTAAAAGTAGGGGTAGTCTGGGGCATCATTAGCATGCTAAATATTAAGGCGTCCATTTAGTTCAATACAAATATTGGTGAATTTTAAACGTTAATATTCAGCGCTTATTTCAATTATAAACTATCGAATGAGTCTTTGAATAGATGGCTGCAACATAAAATGTATTAAAAACGTTTGGAATTATGCATCTGAGATAATAAATGGGATTTTTGCAATTTAAAACCGATTCCAGGGACCTTTTGACGTCATACTGAACTCTGACAACCAACGACAGCTCATGTTATACAACATAATTCGATTGCCACATTGTTATTAAGTTTTCAAATGAATCAAGTTGAATGTTGTTTACTCATAATAATGAGTTAGTACCATTGCTTGTCTGGATTCCACACCAATCATGATAAGCATAATTGAAGTGAATCATCAAAACATGCACCAGCCATTCAATCCGTCATAAAAACAATTAGCTAGGAACATCACAGTCAAAACATCAACATAAGCTCCAGTTACAAAATCAACTATAACACCGGCATTGCATTCCAATCAAAGATATAAAAAGGTTTCGATACAATCAGTTCGATAGCTTAGCTCAGTAAGTAGACAGCTCAGTTGGTTCAGTCCACAGTTAGTTCAGTTAGCAATTAGTCCTAAAATTAGTATGTAAGAGAAAAATAAAGTTTATTTTTTTACTTAATTAGTAACGAAGTAAACTAATTAATGATCTCTTATTTTGAAACATTTTGAAGTTACTTGGGTACGTACCACAATCACAAAGAGATATTATTTTATTTTGTGATGTAAAATGAATAGATTTGATTTGCTTTACTTTATTTCAATGTGGAGCTTTGGTAAGTTAATGTATGTATTAACTCTATGTTTCAATAGAAATTTCATCATGTGCCACTTTTTTCAACATGTATGTTTCGAAAAATAACTGTACTTTTTTTTCAATTTTGGTTTTAAAGTACGATTCATTAAAAATTACTTCATGCATACGTTATCAGTATGATCATTGCTGTTCACAAAAATGGCTATGCTGACAGATGTGCATTGACGCCTGTGCTTCTACAATAATATTTTTATCCAGAACAACAATATCACTCTTGATTTTAAATCTCATGGATGCCTTCATGGTCAGGACGCGTTCCGAAATTTTACCCTCTATCTTTTTCTTTTTAATCAAGAGTAAGGTTGAAATATCTTCTGAAATAGCTGAAAAAGAGAAGCAATATTAATAAACGTGGAATTGCTTTGAAACATATATATTGCATCACCCCACTTCGTTCAGCGAAAGAAGAAAGTTCGTTCGATCCAGCGCTCCGTTATATGGAAGATTTATTCGAGTGCTAACCTTGGAAATAACTAGTTTTTTTTCTCAAAATATACTCACCTCAGTGAGTAGAGCAAAAGTGAGTCTTTTTTTCTAAGAAGGCAGTGTGGTTTTCCAGTGAAATAGGAAAATCAAGCAGTGCTTGCTGGCGAATTATCTTCCCGCTTATTTTCGCTTCATCTCCGCGTGGTGACGCTAACCAGCGATACACCACTACACCGCCAACGGTCATCCGACAGCGTTGAGCGAGTGCACCCGAAGGCGATCGTTTCAGCGCACCGCTCCCCGCTCCTGCATAGAAGTGCGACGTTCGCGCATACGGTGCGTCAGCAGCAGTAGCAGCAGCAGCAGCAGCAGCAGCAAAAGATCAGTAATATTAGTTAAGTTTTTTTCCCCGTCCCTCATTCCACTAGAGTTTAGCTTTAATTTGTGTGTTCCTTGTTTGTGTCTGTGTGATTTAAATTGTTGGCAAGTAAGGCAAATCGTGCATGTGGAAGAGGTTTCTTCGACATGGACGGTTTGTATGAAAAAGAGCCTTTGCCACCCGATGATGGGGTGGCTACAAACAAATTTCCGACCGCGATCGTATCCAATTGACTCGGTCGGTCCATGGGTTGTCTACTTTCAGCCCAAAATGAAACCTTTGAACGTGTACCAAATCACTACTGATCTGACGAAGCGATTTTCAGCCGTGACAGAGATCACGAAAGTAAAATTTAATAAACTCCGTGTTGTCGTCTCTAACCTGAAACAGGCTAATGAGATTGCTGCTTCCCAGCATTTTACACTCGAATATCGAGTTTATATTCCAGCTCGTGATGTGGAGATTGTAGGAGTGGTCACAGAGGCGAGTCTGTGCCCTGAAATTTTGAAGAAGCGGGCGGTTGGCCGATTCAAGAACCCTCTGCTCCCCCAGTTCAGATACTGGAAGTGACAAAATTAGTTAAAATATCGCACAGCGAGGTAAGAAGAAAGTTACCCACACAGACTCGTTTCGGGTAACCTTTTCTGGCTCTGCCTTTCCTCACTTTTTAGAACTGGACAAACTTCGGCTACCTGTGCGGTTATTTGTACCCCGGGTAATGATTTGCCAAAACTGCCAGCAGATGGGGCATACGGCCTCCCATTGCGGCAATAAGACACGCTGCTCAACTTGCGGGGAGAAACATGAGGTTGGTCCCTGTGCAGATAACACACTAAAATGTGTTTTCTGCAAGGGAACCCCTCCTCACGCTCTCTCGTCGTGCCCGGCGTATAAACAACGCGGGGAAAAATTAGAACGTTCGCTAAAACAACGTTCGAAGCAACCTTTGCAGAAATGCTTAAGAAAGCTTCGCCACCCGATACCAATACAAATCCTTTCGCTCCTCTCTCAGATGACGAGTCTGATTCGGATTTGGTTGAGGAGGGGCATCTTTGAGTTTTCCAGAAGGTGCTCCACGGAAGCGAAGACGCATCCGAGCTGTGAAAGCAGCTGAACAGAAGCCCTCAAATAAACATGCCCAATTCAAAGAGCAGAGAAAAGAAGGATATTCGGAATCCTCCTGGTTTTCGTAGTGCAAACTACACACAGGATTTCCATCTCTCCCGGGGACATCTAAATCCCCTGATGCCCCGATTTTAAGAACAGAAGCCCCCTTCATCCAGGCTGTTCTCGTTCGATGATATTGTGGAAGGTATTTTGAAGTACCTCGAAATGTCTGAAATGTTTGAATGTTGGAATCATTCAAATTTTTAGCTCACAATATCGGTTGTGATGCATTTGCTCTTTGTGAAACATGGCTTTCAGCCGAAATCGATCTTCCGATTAACGATTTCAACATTATTCGGCTTGATCGTGAGGATTCACGTGGAGGAGGAGTACTTTGGGGATCAAAAAGTGCTACTCCTTCTATAGAGTGAATTTTCCTCCAATTCCAGGTATTGAAGTTGTCGCATGTCAGGCTGTTATTAAAAATAAAAGCCTTTGCATTGCTTCCGTGTCACATTCCTCCTAGAGCACCAATTAACCGAAAACAACTTTCAGATATTTGTTCGGTTCTGCCTGCTCCGCGGTTGGTCATGGGAGATTTTAACTCTCACGGTACAGGATGGGGAGAACTGTACGATGACAACCGGTCTTCTTTGATATATGACCTCTGTGACAACTTCAATATGACAGTTCTCAACAATGGAGAAGTTACACGCTTGGCTGGTCCATCCTCACTTGGTAGTAGGTTAGACCTCACACTTTGCTCTGAATTCATTATCGTTGGACTGCACGTGGAATGTGATCCAGGATCCCCACGGTAGTGATCATTTGCCTATAAAAATTTCGGTTGCCACCGGGCTCACTCCACCGGCATCCATCAACGTCACGTATGATCTAACTCGTAATATCGATTGGACAAGGTTCAAGACAGCAGTAGATGAAGTCTTATCAACGGTAGAAGGGCTTCCACCGCTGGAGGAATATAACTTCCTCTCCAACCTGATTTTGGAAAGCGCGCTTCAAGCTCAAACTCGACCAGTTCCAGGGACGTCATTTCGCAGGAAACCTCCTTCCCATGGTGGGATCAGCAATGCACCGAGGTTTACCGCAAAAGTCTGACGCGTTCAAAGTTTTTCGTAGACGTGGAACACCTGAGCACTTTGAAAGGTACACGGCTCTCGAACGAGAATTTAAGAGCCTCATCAAGGCCAAGAAACGCGGTTACTGGCGACAATTCGTGGACGGATTATCGCGCAGAAACGTCGATGAGTACCCTTTGGAATACGGCGTGAAGATTGCGTAACAGAATTACGAACAACGAGAACGAGGAGTACTCGGACCAATGGATCCTCAAGTTCGCGCGAAAAGTTTGTCCAGATTCTGTGCCAGCACAAATGTTTCCTCGCGAAACAACGAATTCGATAGATGAGATTAGCCAACCTCTTTTCAATGGTAGAACTCTCTCGCACTCCTTTCGTGTGGCAATACGGCTCCAGGAGCTGACAGGATCAAGTTCAACTTGCTCAAGAACCTCCCAGACGTCGCGAAGAGGCGCATGTTGAACTTGTTTAATCAGTGTCTGGAACTCAACATTGTACCGGATGATTGGAGACGGGTGAGAGTTATTGCCATTCAAAAAACCTGGTAAGCCCGCGTCCGACCACAACTCCTATCGACCTATCGCGATGTTATCTTGCATTCGCAAGGTTGACCTTTTCCGTCTGGACAAATGGGTTGAGACGAATAACCTGCTTTCAGATACTCAATATGGTTTCCGTAGGGGTAAGGGAACGAACGACTGTCTCGCGTTGCTTTCCACAGATATTCAGTTAGCTTTTGCTAAAAAGAGCAAATGGCTTCGTATTCTTGATATCAAGGGGGCTTTGATTCAGTATCTGTTGAAGTTCCTCTCAGATAAACTCCATGCTTGTGGTTTTTCACCATTAATGAACAATTTTTGTACAATTTGCTGTCAGAGAAACATATGAGCTTTTCTCATGGAAACTCTACAGCTTTTCGATTTAGCTACATGGGTCTCCCCAGGGATCATGTTTAAGCCCTCTTTTATATAATTTTTATGTCAAAGACATTGACGGTTGTCTAGGTGACAACTGTACGTTGAGACAACTTGCAGATGACGGCGTAGTGTCGTCACGGGACCCAATGGGGTCGATCTACAAGGACCCTTGCAGGATACCTTAGACAATTTGTCTACTTGGGCTCTAGAGCTAGGTATCGAATTCTCTACGGAGAAAACTGAGTTGGTAGTTTTTCTAGGAAGCATAACCCTGCACAACCGAAACTTCAAATTTTGGGTACACCGATAACTCATTCTATGTCCTTTAAATATCTTGGGGTTTGGTTCGATTCAAAGTGCACCTGGAGATCCCACATTGAGTACCTGAAGCGAAAATGCCAGCAAAGGGTCAATTTTCTCTGCACAATTACCGGGATCTGGTGGGGAGCTCATCCACAAGATCTTCTAACGTTGTACCGGACAACGATTTTGTCGATTATGGAATACGGTAGTTTTTGTTTTCATTCAGCGGCTCGGTCGCACATCATCAAACTGGAACGTATTCAGTATCGGTGTCTTCGTATCGCGTTAGGTTGCATGCACTCGACTCACACCATGAGTCTTGAAGTGCTGGCTGGCATGTTGCCACTCTCAGATCGGTTTACAGAGTTATCTCTCCGGCTCCTCACCAGGTGTGAAGTTATGAACCCCCAGGTGATCGAAAATTTTGAGAAGCTCCTAGAGTTGAATCCTCAAACCCGCTTCATGAGCTTGTATCATTTGTACATAACACAGGATGTCAGCCCTTCGCTTAATATTCCCAATTGTGTTTCCTTCTCCGACTTCGGAAATTCGGTTCATTTTGATTTATCCATGAAACAGGAGCTTCATGGAATCCCAGAGCATCATCGTCCTATGATTGCTCCGGTGATATTTGCTGCAAAGTTTGGCCTAGTTGATTCCACCAAACGTTTTTCACAGACGGGTCTTTGATAGAAGACTCCGCTGGCTTGGTGTATTCAATGAAAATTATAGCGTCGCCTCGTAAACTTCAAGCACCTTGTTCTGTTTTTGTCGCGGAATTGGCAGCAATTTATTTTCTTTAGAAACTGTTGCCTCTTTTACACCGGATCAATACTTCATTTTCACGGATAGTCTTAGTTCTATAGAGGCTATTCGCTCCTTGAGGCCGGTAATAGCACACCTCCTATTTTCTTATGAAAATACGAGGTCTTCTAAGTGCTTTTATCTTCACGTTCTTTTATTACCACCTTTGTGTGGTCCTTCTCATTGTTCGATTCCTGACAATGAGAAAGCGGACCTCGCTTGCAAGGGTTGGGCGCTATGGAAGGCGATATTTGTGATCGACAAATCGCCTTCAACGAATTTCTCCATATTTTTCGTCAGATATCACTCGATAGCTGGCAGTATAAATGAGTGAGGAGACTTGGAGCGATGGCTACATTCTATCACTCCAAAGGTGTCTAAGAAATGTTGGTTCAGGGGATTGATGTGGGTCGAGACTTCATTCGTGTGATGTCTCGCCTCATGTCCAATCATTATTCTTTAAACGCTCATTTGTTCCGTGTTGGGCTGGGAGACAGCAATCTCTGTGAATGCGGACAAGGTTACCAGGACGCAGATCACGTTATTTGGTTTTGTGCTGAGCATCGTGGAGTCAGATCTGGGCTGTATGATTCCCTTCGGGCTCGAGGTAGACAACCCAATGTACCGATTCGAGATATTTTGGCTGCGCGCGATCTGGAGTTTATGAAACTCATTTATGTGTTTTTGACTAACATTAACCTTAGATTGTAGTTTGATTAACTAACTTGTTTAGGTTAAATTTGTGAGAGAATGTGTGCGCCAGTGTGTGAGTGTGGTTGTGTGTGTGTGTGTGTGAGTGTGCATTGTGTGTGTGAGTGAGTTATCCAATTAAAAAAATGTAATTTGAAGTTCTAGATATAAGAAAACCATTGTTCCTTATGCTTTGCTCAAAATTTCCACCCCAATTTTCCCATCCTTAAAATTGTTATTCCTATTAACCTCGAGACGACCGCGAGTAATCGGTTCTATCCCCTTAACCTTAGTTCTAAGATAACTGATGTATATAAACATGAAAACTTGGCTCTGTAAAGTTGATTCGATTGAGCCTGTACAAATAAATGAATTCGTAAAAAAAAAAAAAATATATATTGCATCAGATCAAATATTTCCCCCCACCTCGTACTAAGTTAGTATCAAATGGTAGGCCCTGTAAAGTACTTTTTCAATGAGAATCTCAAAATTTCAATGTGAAATATCATAGGGCCCTAATTCAATGCTACATTGCAAGTCTGAAATTTGAGCTTGTAACTTTAAGTTAGAGGTATGAGCTATAATAAGTAAGCGATCCGAAGTTATTTTTAATTTAAATATTGGATGGGTCCAGAGCGTCCAAATTTTGATTATAGATGACTGGCATGTTTCGGCTATCTTAAGTCAAAATTTGAGTTTACTGGTGACCACGCAAATTAAAGTTGAAAAATTAACTTCCATCCAAGTATTTTCGTCTTCGCCTATTTGTTTCAATCCCATGTTTTTATATAGTGTTTCTATTACCATTAGGCGCAGATACTTGTGGCACTTGTCTATACACAAACGATTTCCTCCCATATTAATTCCGTGATTTTCTTTTAGTTCCCAACGATAGGACGGTTGCTTTTCAGAAGATTCCAAATATTCGTTGTTTGTAATATTGCATTACAATCAAAACTTTTATCAGTCTAGCACACTCGCGCAAACAGTTGCTGACAACACTGCGCTCTGCTACGCTACGCACAGCTGAGTGTTAAATAGAAAAAAGCAAAACGCGCAGTTTTGAGACCGGCTGCTGAATTTTTGCACCATTCTCGTTTATTAACTGATTGTTCGTCAACTCAAGAGCGCGATGATAATTAATCTTTAAGTGAAAGTAAATAGTGTTACGAGAAGTGGAAATACAGTTTTTTGTGAAAAAATAATGGGCAGATCCTGGCTTTAAAAAGATAAACAAAGACGACGAAATTACCTGCTCTGTAGAAATGAGCACTAGTTGATCAATTCAGAGTGTTTTCAGTGAAATAAACAGCGTGAACTGTTTAAATATTGTGTTCTGCTGTCCTATTAGCAGTATGGCAATGATTCATTGCAGGTAAGTGGATTAATTTGGCATATTTTGCTGAGCAAACCCATAGTGTGCATGTGTGGATGAGGAAGCCATCGCATCTGCCATAAGGGGATTCCATCGTGTATGTCCTTAAAAAATTACACCAGAAGTGAAAATTCAAGTTTCATTTAGAAAAATGTTTCTTACAACGGTCTGCAATAGAAAAAGATAATACGTCATTTTGATAAGTCAGTATGATATATGGAATGTTACTTGCGTCAAAATGATACGTCAGTCTGCGAATGACAATGGTGATACGTCGAAATATTACGTCAAGTTGTCATATTTCACACAGATACGTCGAACTTATCAAAACGACGTATTTGTTTTCTGCAACAAAACGTTGTTAGAATATCTTTGCTAAAAGAAATCAATTTTTACTAAAAATAATCTAAATTTGTAACCTTGTAGTATAAAAACTTTTACAAACGCATCGTTAAGGGGCATTCAAACGGTATAACAATGACTCGCAAGTTACTTTTCATCACAAACAGCGTATCTACATTCTCAAAAAGTGCAAAAGTGATTTCACACCGTTTTGTAAGAAGTTAATAAGAACATTCAGAAATAATCCATCAAAAAGTTCAATAAATATGGGCATACATACATGATTTTTTAATAACATGCCATGAATAACGCGTTTGTTAACATTTTGTGACTTACGTCCTTTTAAAAAAGTACCCGAGAATTACTCGAGAGTTCACGATTTGCTGCTAACGTAAATTTCCTCAACCCGCTCCTTCGTTTTACCCATCCGCTCTTGAAAACAATCAACCATAACAACTCGATTGCTACGATCACTTACTCGTCTAGCAGGTCATGAGAGAAACGTACACGACCAAGCTTTTAGTTTGTGATTGGTCTTTAGATTGGCAATGTGTATTTCTTATTTCACTTACTCTCACAAAAATTTTAGACACAGCGACTGTATAGACAAACGGGATCCATGGTTAACAAAGAAGAGAGGAAACATGGGCTCTCTCAAAAGCAACAGTGATGCCATAACTGCCGCTTAACAGCGAAGCATTATTTATCGTTGAGTACTATTGAACAGCTCCGACTTTTTTTGTTTGCATATGATAGTACAAGATGATGGACAATATAATCTACGCATATGATCAACCTCAAATAAGTGGAAGAGACAATACATTAATAGTGTTTCAGATCGTTTAAATACAAAATAAATGTTAATTAAATGTTCAACATCACATTCTGGCAACAAGCCTCAATGGTAAAGGAGCTTATTTGTATTTGTCTTTGATTCATCTGACTTTGTGGTGTACATGGATTACTTAAATGTAATAAAAGTGAACGTTAAAAACGGTTCAGCAAGCGGTGACGAGGTCTTGAGGCGGACATGTTGAAATCAATGTCATCGGATTCTACGTTGAACCGACGGATCATGGCGACAATGGAACTATTTGCAGCATGATTAGTTGCTTTTAATTCTTCGTAAAGCAACGCTCTCGGCCGAAGGGTTCGGGCAGGAGCATATAGACTGATTCTCGACAGCAACTCAGGAACATCATATTCAGATAAGAGAAGCTTGGCAACGAATACAGATTGCGCGACATTACTTCGTTTAGCCAGAGTATCCAGCCCTAGCAGGCGACAACGATCAGCGTAAGCAGGTAAGTTTAACGGGTCACTCCATGGAAGGTGGCGCAAAGCATATCTTACGAATCTGCGTTGGACAGCTTCAAACCGCGCATTCCATACAGCCTGGTAGGGGTTCCATACAGCAGATGCAAACTCAAGAATAGAGCGTACGAGCGAGCAGTAAAGAGCTTTGAAATACAGTGGATCATGAAACTCATTGGAGATTTTGAACATGAACCCAAGCTGGTGATTGGATTTATTAATGGTACCTGAGAAGTGGCGAGTAAAGGTTAGCTTTTCGTCCAATACAACACCGAGGTCTTTAACATGATCAATTCGTTGAAGTGGAGATCTAGCAATAGACTGATTCCACGCCAAATCGGTCGGTCACCAAACTCAACTATCTTCGATTTTGATGAAACTTGGTACACGTCTTCGGTATGTTGAAAAAAAAAATCCACTGGTGTTAAGATTATTTGGATTCAAGAGTAACTTTTGAGATGGGTTTATGTTTTTTTTACAACATTTTACTTGAAAAATCGTAGTTCAAAAACCATTACATTTAGAGAAAAACTTTATATGGGGGAGTTGTTGAAAACTAAAAAGGCTTTGTAAAAAAAATGTACACTGAAAAAAAATTTTTTTTCATAAAGAAAAATCGAAAATAAATACTAAAAATCAAATATTAAAAAAAACATATTTTTAATATTTTTCAAATTTGTTTTGTGGAAATTTGAGAAAAAAGACACGTTTTGAAAAAACTCTAGGATGGACGCTCTTATAATAAAAAAAGTTTTCCGAAGAGCGAACTTTGGTGCATATTTCAAATTTTGGTTATTCATTATTATAAATGAAAATTAATTATACAATATGATTTTGGAGATCATTTAAAACAATAATGATCATAATGATAAATCACCTGAACGCAACCGTTTTCGAGATTTTTCGGATTTTATTTCAATAGAATGAAAAACCTCAGAAAATTCGCTCTTTTCTTAAGTTAATCGAGATTTCCACCAGAAATGATAAATTTTCCAAGATCTTCATATTATAACGTTCACATTACTCTAATGTCCTCTTTTCTTTTGATATCAGGATGATAAGAAGACTCATTTGAAAAGAACAAGATAAATAGCACTATTGTTTTAATATTGCAATCAATATATTTATAATTGTTTTATGGCTGTATCGGTCGGGCCGCTCAGAGAATGAAGGGAGCGAATTTGCTAAAGCGATGAAAGTAACAGCGAGATAGATGTCGCAGGGGCGACAAGTGTGAAATGGACAGATGATGAAATTATGCGGAGGGTCATATAGAAGAAGCATATTAATCGAACTGCTGACTATTTTGCCAAGCTCCAACGATGTTAGAGGTCGGGTGTAGTGTGAAAACTACACTCCGAACAGTTCGGTGATGTAGCGATGAAAGTAACACATATTGTTTAAGGTAGGTAGACAAATAGCAGCTATAACGTATGTCAGGTATATCTTCTCATAAAAAACAGCTAATGTACGCTGCCTGTAAACTACCAGAGATGTTTTATACCTGCATTTCCAAAGGTACCACAGCCAATATATATGCTCATACATAGTCGCATTCATCAGTAAAATCTATCTGAGTGAACTGAAAATGGAGTTTAACATGAAGAAGTGTTGTATGCCGTTTCCCACTAAACGGTGCTCAAAAAACCTTCGTAAATTAACCGAACAAAATGTCAAAAAACTCAAGTTTATGGGCAAAACACATTTGGACACTTCTTTGATGATTTGTGATAATTGTCGTTTGCATTTAAATAGAACGGAACAATCCCATGCTGCAATTTCGAGCCTAGTGAGAAACCATCAATTACTAACATTATGGATCCACAACCATCTACATCACGGCAAGTAGACTTGTATGGTCTCGAGGAAACGCCATCGGCAATATCATTAATGTCAGTGCCATCTGATAGCAGTGTGCAAGATTATTCAAGGCGCCATAATATTGAGCTATTTAACAAGGGCGTAGCTGGAATCAACGTTTCGCCAATATCGGCTAAAAAGTTCCTGAACGTAAATTATGCCCGCAAAAAGTTCAAAGATGTTTCAAACGGCATTCGGACACACATATTTGGGGATCAAGCGGAGGAGGATGACCTGGAACAATTGAAAGTGAAAGCAGCCGAATGTGACGAAATAATCGCGCAGCTAAAGGACCGGTATGCTGATCCAGAAACTTCGAGGGACGATCAAGTAAGGATACTTTCGGTTTTACCACAATCTTGGACAAATCAAAGAGTAATGGCAGAATTTGAATAACAAACAAGTACATCGTATCACAAGCTAAATTCCTTGCAAAGCACGAAGGTGTTTTAGCTGCCCCTAACGAAAAGCTGGGACACGGTCTGAACCTGGAAATAAAAAACCAAATTTTGCAATTTTACGACAGTGATGAGATTACACGAGCAACCCCTGGTATGAACGACTACGTTTCAGTGAGGAGTGATGGTAAGAGGGTTCATATTCAAAAGCGCCTTTTAGTTTGTTCATTAAGAGAAGCTTTCATTAAATTTCAAGAGATGCATCAAAATGCTGTTGGGTTTAGCTCTTTATGCCGCACTAAGACCAAAGAATTGCAAATTACTTGGCAGCACAGGTTCTCATAACATTTGTGTTTGCACCATTCATGAGAACATTAACTTGATGCTTCATGGTCTTAGAAAATATTCATTCGAGAATGATTATAAATTGTGTTTTGAAGAAATATTATGTAGCTCATCAACTAGAACTAAAAAATGTTACCTCCGTGAATGCGAACGATGTCCAGGCTTTTCAGATTTTGAGAGTAGTTTAACAGACAAATTAGAAAAACGTGGTTTAGTTGAAATATCTTTTGAGCAATGGATTTCAACTGATAGATGTAGTTTAGAGACACTTGTTAAACCAATTGATGAATTTATTGCTTATTTTTGTGAAAAGTTGGAACAATTAGTGTCCCACGATTTTGTCAAATCTCAGCAGTCTAGTTTCTTGAGAGATTATAAAAGTTGTCTTAAAGACGGCGAAGTAATAATAATTTGTGATTTTTCTGAAAATTATTCATTTGTTTTTCAAGATGCTGTTCAAAGTAGTTATTGGAGTAATGAGCAAGCCACTATTCACCCTTTTGTCATTTATTACACGGAATCTGGAATACTAAAAATATCAGTTTCATTGTTATCTCAGAAGTGTTGAAACATGATACGATTGCGGTGCAGGTGTTTATTTCAAAATCTAATAAGCTTTTGCAAACAAAAATTAAAGTAAAGAAAGCTACGTTTATGTCTGACGGGCAGCATCCCAATATAAAAATAGGAAGAACTTTGCAAGCCTTTGTAAGTTTAAAAAGAAATACAATATTGATGCTGAATGGCATTTTTTCGCAACATCCCACGGTAAGGGACCTTGCGATGCAATTGGTGGTACATTAAACGAATGGCAAGATATGCAAGCCTTGCTGTACAACATGAACACCCTATAAAAAGTGCATTAGAGTTATTCGAATGGGCGAACCAAAAAAGTGATGATTGTTTAACAAAAATGTCGTTTTGTTATGTATCACATGAAGAGTATGAACAGGGGGTAGCAGAATGGAATGAAATTTACCGACAGACTAAAACGATTGCAGGTACACAAAAGTACCACTCATTCGTTCCAATTTCAGAAAACGAAGTTTTTTGTAAAACTGTTTTCGAATGACGAAGAAGGCAGGATTCATAATATATATAAAAGCAATCAATAGTTTATATAATGTTTATGTAATATTATCAATGACCGAGACTAATAAATGGTATATATAAATATAAATCCAACCATAATTCATTATTTTTGTCTTATAACTTTAAGTGAAGCTTTTTCAATCGACGAGCTGTTAAGAGTAAGTAAGAGGCACATACATGTGTTTTAAAAAGGCTAAAAACACAAGAGAAACAATCGTTAGCTATTGTTGTTTTAATATCACGAGTAATTTATGAAAAGGGCGTATTTTTTGAGGTTTTGAAATTTTATTGAAAGAAAATCAGAAATATCTTGAAAACGGTTGCGTTTACGTGGTTCATCATTATCATCATTATTGTTTGTAATGATCTCCAAAACCATATTGTAACATCAAAATTTATTTATAAGAATAAATAACCAAAATTTGAAATATACATCAAAGTTCGCTATTTGAAAAAACTTTTTTATTATAAGAGCGTCCATCCTAGAGTTTTTTTCAAAACGTGTCTTTTTTCCTCAAATTTTCATACAACAAATTTAAAAAATATTAGAAATATGTTTTTTTAGATATTTTATTTTTAGTAATTATTTTTGATTTTTCTTGATGAAAAAAAAATTTTTTTTTCTGTGTATATTTTTTTAAGAAAGGCTTTTTAGATCCCTACAATTCCCTTATATAAAGTTTTTCTCTTAATGTAATGGTTTTTGAACTACGATTTTTCAAGTAAAATGTTGGAAAAAACACATACGCCCATCTCAAAAGTTACTCTTGAACCCAATTTATCTTAACACCAGTGGAATTTTTTTTTTCCAACGTACCGAACTCATGTGACAAGTTTCATCCAAATCAATGATGATCGGGTATGATTTTTGGGATTTCCGGCACATTCTGGATGGAATCCCTCAATAGTATAATCAAACTGGATAGCATTATTCGTTCGACCAAAACTTATTACGCAACATTTTGAGATGCTCAGAACCATAATATTTCGCACGGACCAATTACTGAATATTTCAAGAAGTGTCTGTATTTCATAGCAGTCTGCTAGGCTTCGAACAACTAGATAATTTTTAAAGTCATCTGCAAACAACAACAGAAAACCTCCATTAAGCAATATGAGGGAAACATCGTTTATGAAAAGCGAGAACAGCAATGGTCCCAGAGTGCTTCCTTGGGGAACTCTGGAATGGTTCGAAAAATTGTCCGATGGATTGTTCCCAATACTGACAGATACTTGACGTTGCATAAGATAAGATTGAACCATGTGCAGAAAGCAATGGAACAACCAATTTTCTCCAGTTTTGCAAGCAGTAAGTCATCTCCTCCTTCTTATCTCCTTTCTTGAAAACTAGAAACATAGTAGAGCACTTCCACTGCATTGGAATTTTTGATTGCTGGAGTGATACGTTGAAAAGCACAGAAAGTGGAGTAGCTAAAATGTCGGAGCATTTTTTCAACACAGCAGAAGGAATCACGCAGAAGGGAATGAAGACATTCCCTCCGATACACGAGATCAAATGAAAAAAAAGCAATTTTAAGCAAAATTTGAGCGAACACATTCAGCAGGTTTTTGATGGTTTTCTAAATGATGTATTTTAAATCTTCAAAATGATCGTAATTGATTGATAATTAAATACTCATGATCGAAACATTATGCCGATAGATAGAGTTTATGTTCATTTCATTAAATGTGAAATAATTTAGAGAATGTAGGAGTTTCAGACCTATTTCCTTACAACTGATGAAAACAGTCATCCCTGATTAAGCCGGTCCCTACCCTACATACAAAGAGAGAATTATTATAACCTTCAATGGTAAAACGATTTGTCATGGATCTTGGAAAAACCCTATTATGCACTCGCTTGTGCAAAATTCTGATCAATATGATAATTAATAAGACAAATTAAAAACCAGCTCTATGGTAGTTCTACGACTTGAATCATTTAATATCTGGAAGCACTGTTTAATTGCAATGTTGCTAGTGGTCGGAACTGAACTGTTTTGACAACAATCCGTTTTGAAATGTATCTTCTTCCAGTGCTGGAAATATCATTATGATGGTTTTACTTCTAAGAAATTATACTAGATGGTAGCCATAAAACTAAAATTAATGCTACACCCAAAATAAAAAAGCAAGATTGTAATGCATTATCGCATGATTTGGTATCATTTCTCGTAATGGATCGTAACTTGGAGAAAAAAGGCAACATTGGTCGTGGGCAAAAAAGCAACTCATCAATTAGCATTGAAAAATTCAATGTGTGAGTGAGGTTGTACAGTGTATTAGTGTTGAGTATAAGGTTGGAGTCCGAAAATTCAATATCTCACAAAAAAACGAACGCGATTTGCGTAATCGAGATTTGAACCGATGCCGTCTGCGTCATGGTTCTAGATCGTAACTATTCAGCCATTTTAACTAGGTGAAAGAAATGGAATAAAAGGCCAACAGTTGCTTCGATTGTTGAGGCACTCGGCGATACAGCAATGAAACAAATGTCTCTCACACATACTTGCATAGCTTCGTGTATTTCATAAAGAAGGGCGAACTCGAAGAGAGGGATATCGGAGTGCGATGACGAGTGAAAATAAAAATAGAACACTAGACAGCGGAATTCCAACAGTGGTCACGAGCGCAACGCATTCTGTGGTATTGTCTCACCCATATTGAAAAGTTTTTGACTGTTGAACAAAGATCCAGCGGTTGCTTTGACTGTCGAGGCACTAAGCACACAGCGATAAATTTGTTTCGAGGAACTGTGTGCTGCCAACCGCTTCGCATGGCTTCGTTTATACCATAAAACGCTTTGTGGATCGTGATGGGCAAAATTGTCCTTTCTAAATCATGCGGATTTCTCAAGATATGGTTGCAAAAATTGCAATTGCATCGATCAATTGCATATTTCAACAGCCCCACGTTTGCCCTAATCGTTCAAATGCAACTTCCGGTTTTTAGTTGCACCATGATCTTGTCGATCGAAAATTAGCCGATCACGGAAATTAAACCAATTTCAATTTTTGGTCGATCTAGCAATTTTCAACGACTTCGCGATTCTTGAACCTAACAACGTTGAATTTTCGAAGTGAGGTTCTAGACAGTGGATATGACAATATTGAACCACTCAAAATTAGAATGCATGTTCTCTCTTTCTTAATCTTACTTGATAAATTTTGGCAGTAGATGTCAAGTTATTAACGATATTTTATCAATTTTCACCACGAAGGCGTACGGGTTTGCTTTGGATGGCTACCGAGTATCAGGATAATATATTTTAAATAAACTGCTATGCAAACAGCTTAGTAGTCAATAGCTGATCTAAAAAGTTCAACTCATCCCTAGATTCCCTGCTACCAAACAGAAACCTAAAATTTGCCTTATTCCCCCAAGCGGAAACACAAACATCGATCATTAGAACAACAAAACAAATAACATCATTGAAGTCAAATTTAATTCACATTTTTCTTGCACAATAATATCCGCCGTCTAAATGTAATCTGAAGAGCAAAACATTTCGAAAACCACAGCATAAATATTCCAATCAAACGTCTCTATTTCTGCTTCCTGCTCTGATTTTGCCTTGGAAAAGCAAAGGAAACAAACGTTAAAAGCTTTATGCAATCAATAAGGATACGGTTTCAATCAGTAACAACCGTACAAACTCAAATAAAACAGCTTCTTCGGTTTTATTTTTCTCCGCTGGAACGGAAAAAGCAGGCAGCACTCACTCAGACTCCTCAAACAAAGAAAGTCAGCGAATAAAATATGATAGGAACAAAGGGAAAACGCAAAACTTGATTGATGTACCTTTCCTGGGTGGCAGCGGACTTGTCTCATTTTCTTATCGCATCGCGCATTTGCGCTCACAAAAGGTTTTCCCTGCCATGGTGCTTTTATTTGTATTTTTTTTTTACTCCAAGTTTTAGGAAAAGGTCTTATCTGCTAACTTGGGCAGCATAAAATTTAAGATTTTCTTTTATTGAGTGACTTTTTACGATACTGCTGGCCGGCGAGTGAAGTTTGAAACGGGACACTTTGTTCCATTTTGACTGTGAATTTCGGCAGTTGCCCAAACAATGTGCCAGATAATACTTCTCTCACGACGAAGCTCTTGTTCTTCCGAAAGCAGGACACTGTGCTGTGGTTCTAAACTTAATGCTCAATATGCACTTCCGCAGTTAGCATCCGATAGCGAACCGTTGGCAGAGAGATATCTCTGCCGGCTGGATTCAGCCCCTGATTACATCACTTGTTTTCATTTTCCTGATGGTGAAGATGTTAATGATGGTAACGATGATGATGTTGATGATGTTGGTGATGATGATGTTGTTCTTGGTAGCTTGGTAATGATCTTATCTGTCAATTTAACTAACATAGCAGATATAAACAAACTGTTTACATTGCTTTCTAACACTAATATAGGAAGAGTATGGACGACTCTCGACTCACTTTTTTAAATGCATACTTCGACTATGAAGACTGAACTCGGAAAAAATGAGACACACAAAAATGATCACCAAAAATTCATTTTAAATCGGATGCTTCTCAAAGGGTGGCATAATTTATTTAGTGAATTTCCTCCCCCAACCTGAATGCTCGTACATTTCTCTTAACACTGCTCATGAGATCTTGGGCGAGGCTTTGTCCATCTTCCTTACACAATTTCTCCCAATTTATCTTCAAAGCATCATCGGTTTTGAATGTTTTTCCGGTTTTTTTCAACTTCTTCTTCATTATCGCCCAAAACTTTTCTATCGAACGAAGTTCTGGTGTATTTGGCGGGTTACACTTCTTCAGGACTACATTAACGCCCCTCGCTTCGTACCAATCCATTACAGGCTTGGCGTAATGACACGCAGCGAGATCCGGCCAGAACAGCGTGGGACCACGGTGAGAGCGGAGGAAGGGCAGCAAGCGCTTCTGCAAGCATTCCTCTTGATAAATCTGCCCGTTTATGGTGCCGGTTGTAACGAACGGCTTACTGTACCGTCCGCACTAGCAGATCGCCTGCCACAATAGGTACTTCTTCGTAAATTTGGCCCACTTTCTCTTCCGGAACCTCCGTGCGGAACATACCGACAAAAAAACTCGAGGCCGGGGTGGGGTGATTTGTTTGATGTCCGCCTTGATGTATGTCTCGTCGTCCATGACGAGACTCCTGGCTTGACCAGCCACTCACGGTACAGCTTCCGCGCACGCAATTTGGCCACCGTGTTTTGCTTGTCAGTCCGGTGTGGCGCCTTCCTGACCTTAAAAACACGTAGCGCAGCCCGCTTCATGATCTGCTGGACAAACCACTTCGACGAATTGACCTTTTTGGCCAGGTTTCGGATGGAAAGGTTCGGGTTATTCTTAAAGTACTGCCTTATCTTCCATGCCTTGTCTGGGTAGTCTGTTTTCGGTTTTCGGCCGCTTCCAGTGCGCCGCTCAATGGTCTGTGTCTCCTGGAACATCTTCACAACGCGGGACACGGTGGAATGGTGGATTCCAAGCCTTTTGCCGATCCATCTGTGCGACTGACCAGGATTATCGATCACCGCGCCCAAGATTTGCTGGCGTAGCTCTTCTTTTTTCTAATGCATCTTGAAAACTACTAGACAAATCGCAATAACATTTTGCACACATAAACATAACACTCTTAACTAGTATAACCTAAAATTTCACTAATTTTTACACACGCGATAAAAAGTTATACCCAAAAAAATGTTTCGCATTTTTTCCGAGTCCTTTCTTTATGAAGTAATTTGAACAAGGGTTCTGTGATAGATCTGATAAATAACGCACCACGAGCAGGTTACATGCGTTACGAGTCAACACTTTGATACTCTGTGTCCAAGGAAGTCGAGATTAGGTATTATGCCAGCCGACTTCTCGACCTAGTAAGTATTGAATCTACCGCCACTCTTTCGAAAATATCTCAGTATCGGGGATCATTGACTATATTTGATTTCAATTTCAAATACGTCAATGATATCTTCAGATTGAGCACTTAATGATATCATAATGTTTTTTTTTTATATCCATCATTGTTTGAATTATAATTTGAAGGTTTATAAGATTTGTTGATTTGAAACATCCTGATTCTTTCTAAACTAGTTTTCATTTGTAGCTCTGTAATTTATGGATTATTTGTGCAATTTTTGAAGCGTTATTTCATCTCCAAAATAGCATGTTTCTTGTTGCCGCCGTGAATCCCGCTCTGTTGCACGTTCAATTCCATTCGTACTCGAAAACCAGTTACTCACGCCCTCTTCTTCGTTCGCCTTTTTTTTCTTTCTCATTGTCGTCAATTTATTATCTCGCAAACACCTTCAGGTTTGGTCTATCATTATGTGTAATGACATTGAATGCGGTGCCGTCATTGAGGTTCATCTACATGTCATTTATCTTTTTCTGATATCGCCCGAGAAAAACGGAACCACCACGACCGCTCGCCTATTCGGTACCGAAAGAAGCCGGAGGGTGAAATTCGTCTTCGTTTGGCGAGGATTTAGTATTTAATTTAGCAGGATAACGAATCTTTTTCATTCCCCACTGTACTCTCCGCGCTAAGTATGAGAAATAAAAAGAAATGGATGTCTACGTCTAGCTTCCGTCTCTCTGACTGAGCCGCTTAATGGTGTTAATGTTTGCCAAGTCAGACATTAATCAGTTCGAAATTGTCGTTTGAAAAGATTAATTGGGCGGGTATTCGACACAATGAAATAAATCTGCTATTTCAATGCGAAACGTGACATTCTGGTGTTTTTTGGGATACAATAAGAAAAGCTGAAAGTGGTACTCGCCTTCGGAGGAAATTTTCAAAATTTAAAATTTAAATTATGATATTTTATATAATTATATATAATTATATATTAAGCTGAGTAAGAACTATTGAGAACGGGGGCGACCCCAGCGTAGTGGTTAACATCCATACCTCTCACGCTAAAGTCACGAGTTCGAATCTCACCCGGACAAGCTACGAAAATACCCTAAAAGATATTTGAGTGACTACGACGGGAGATGAACCTGCCCAGGGCTGAAAATCTCGATAATAGAGGAAAAAAAACTATTGAGAACGAAGTTTTATGATTTGAAGAACCTACCTTTCATTTGAAGTACCCACTGGAACATGTCTGTTGTACACGATTGAGCAACTTATTACAGCATTAGACCTAAAATATGTATTTCTTTTAAGTCCTTGATTATCGAGATTTTCAGTCATGAGCAGATTCATCTTCCGTCTTAGTCACTCAAAAACCTTTTTTGTATTTTCGTAACTGGTCTGGGGGTGAGATTTGAACTCGTGACGCTGAGTTCGCCCCTAAGAAATGTATAATTATTTAAATGTTAAGTCAGTCAGCTCCAAATCACCTGATTAATTATAATATGAAGTAATTCAGCCTCTAATCACATGAAAATGAAGTGAATTAAATCTGAATTACTCAAATATGGAGTAGGTCTGACACAAATAACTGGAGTATGAAGTACGCCAGCTTTGAATATGAATTAGACCTGAATCACGAGACTTCGAAGTGGATAAACTGGCGAGTCGGTACTAAATCACTTTAATTTGAGGTGAGCCCGGCCTGAATAATTTGAATATGAATGAATTCTGGCCTGAACCGCTTGAATGTGAAGCGAGTCTGCCTTAAATCACACGAATCTTAAGTGAATTAGACCTGAATTATTAGAATATGAAGTGGATCTGATCTTAATCACTTGAATGTGTTGTGAGTCAGTCATGAATGACTTGTATTTGAGGCGAGTCAGTCCTGCATCACTTCCAAATGAAGTAAATCTGATATGTATTACTTGAATATTAAGTGAATCAGACTATATTCACTTATATACGAAATTTATCAGACCTTAACAATTTGAAATCACTTGAAAGCAGGTCAGTCAGTCCAAAATCACTTGAGTCTGAGGTGAGTCAGTCCTGATTCACTTGAATACGAAGTGAATTAGGCTTAAACTACCCTTTCTGAACAATATTGCTGAAGACCGCACCTTCACTGACCTTACCAAACAGAAGTTGTGTCCATTGTAATTGGTCCATGGCAGTACCTCGTCAGCCTCACTGTCGGCGGAGAGTCCGCAGGTCGCCTTCTACAAGATCGATCCACCTTGCTCGTTGCGTGCCTCTTCTTTTTGAACCAGTCCGTTCGTTATCGTGAGCCATTTCAACAAGGCTGTCGTCCTACATCCTTACGACATGCCCAACCCATCGTAGTCTACCGGTTTTAGCGATGTGTACGATGGAGGGTTCTCCCAGCAACTGATGCAATTCGTGATTCATTCGCCTCCTCCACATTCTGTCTTCCATCTGCACTCTACCGTAGATCATACTTTCGGAATTTTCAGATTTGCGCAAGGTTGTAATGAGAATACTACTTTAAGTCAGGTGGAGGTTCACTTGAATAGAATCGAGGAGTTGTGGGAGAGGTACCCCGATGTACTAGTTGATATTCAGGCTCATGACGGATACGAGGATGACAATCAGGAATTTGATAAGGCTAGGCTAGTTTATAATGATCGGTACTACGACTGTAAATCGTTCCTGATGGATAAGGTCAACGCATTTCAGGAACTCGATAATTCTATGCGAGCGAATGCTACTATGCCGCACGGACACGGTTCTCTTGATCACGTACGCTTGTCGCAGATAATTTTGCAAGTTTTCAACGGCGAAATTGATGAATGGAGCTTCAGAGATTTGGTTGCATCATTGATCCACAGGAAAATCGACTTGCCTGATGTGGATCTGAAGGGTTGCCTGAAAGGAGAACCAAGAAGCAGATACGTCCGCCGTGACGATTTTCCATCTTCTTTTGAAACCATCGGTGCCATTTGCTTTCTTCTATTGGGTGAAGTTCTGGACAGTTTGGTGGATTGACTGTTTTTGGAACGTATTTGATCTCTTGTACCTTATAAAGGGTGTTCCGATCAAAAATGTGTCGACATAAGCTTGGCGCATTTCCTTTCATCGTGCATTAAAAAATGTTGCACACCCCTCATTTTGAACATGTGTGCGTGTAGCATCATGCCTCTATTTTAATTTTTAGCTTAGCACTTCAGTTATCAAAATGTCGTAGATGGAAGAGAAGCAACGCATCAAAATTTTGCAGGTGCATGGCGAAAATCCAAACTACTCGCACGCCTAGCTGGCGGAATTGTTGAATGTGACTAAATCAACTGTTATCAACGTATTAGTAAAAGTGTTCGGTGAACGTTTGTCGACAGCCAGGAAAGCTGGATCGGGGGGAAATCGGAGGCCACGGCGACGACAAAAAAGTTGCCCGCTGTTTCAAGCGGAACCCCAACCTTTCCGTCCAAGATGTCGCAAAGAAGCTGGGAGTGGCGCCTTAAACCGTGGATAAGGCTAAAAACGAGCTGAACTGTTGATTAATAAGAAAGTGGTGATTCCAAATCGCGACGATAAACAAAACACGTCGGCCAAAGCAAGAACGCAAAAGTTGTACAAGACGATGCTGACGAAGTTTGATTGCGTGGTACAGGACGATGAAACTAACGTCAAAACAGACTTTAAACAGCTTCCAGGACAGTAATTGTATACGAAAAATTTATTTATTTGACAGCATCTTCGACACAAAAGTCGAACAGACTGGTTAATCGACACTCTTAATTCTAAATTTAAAAACTACTTTGCTAACATTAAAATCGAAACAGTCACATACTTCATTGAAACGTCTACAACATTAATTCAGTGGATTTTTCAGGCCGTAATTCGTTCGATGGCTGGGGATCTACAGCAGTTGCCGACCTCATATTTTCGAGAAGGCTGCTACAGTCGATGTTGCACTTAAGCACGTCGAAAATGAACAACCTTTGCAGCATCACTCGACGACTCACCAGCGGTTGTAAATCGAGGAGTGCGCATCGATGTTCGTATGGCGGTAGGTTCACTGGGTTGTTCCATGGCAGGCCATGTAGAGCATACCTTATGAAGCGCTTCTGGACTCTCTCAATGCGAACTAAAGCACAGAACAGGGCCTTCAGCTCATGCACGTCAATGAAATGGGCTGTGCTCCGGCGTAGGAAACCTAGCATCGCATTGGATTTCACAGTTGTCACAAAGATGTGTTCGTTAAAGCGAAGTTTACTATCAAGTATGACGCCAAGATCCTTGATCGACGTGACTCTTTCTAATGGCAAGTTGTTCAGTCCGTAGTCAAAAGATACAGTAGTCCGACATCGAGTGAACGTGATTACTTTACATTTCGCCGCGTTCATTTGCATTCCGTTCATTTCGCTCCAGGATGAAACACGTTCAATATCAGCTTGCAGTGCACCGCAATCTACAATCGACTTAAGCACGCGAAACAGCTTTAAGTCATCTGCATAGAGCAGTTTCCCAGACTTGGGGCTATAGCACATATCATTTATGTGCTATAGCCCCAAGATGACTGCCCTGCGGGACGCCGGAAGGAATATCAAATACATTCGACCTAGCATCGTGCACTTTGACAAAAGCTTTGCGCACAGACAGATATGATTTCAGCCATTGAATGATCCAAGAAGGTAGTCCCAGGCGGTTCAATTTTTCAATTGCCAATACGTGAGGTACCTTGTCAAACGCTTTTGAGAAGTCAACGTAGATTGCGTCAACCTGACACCGTTTTTCAATCTCATTGATCACACTGTGGGTGTATGTCATGAGGTTCAACGTGGTTGACCGCTTTTTTAAGAATCCATGTTGATGCTCGGATATCACAGGTTGCAAGGCAGGATACAGCACCTCGTGCAATAGATTCTCAAAAGCTTACGCTAGGCAGTTCAAAATAGATATCGGTCGATAATTATCCACGCAATGTGTGTGTCCAGCCTTGTGGATTGGAATTATTGATGCCAGTTTCCAAGCATCCGGAAATACTCCTTCGATCAAGGATCGGTTGAAAATCGGGACCAGGACCTTTAGATGAATCGACAGCGCTGAGAGCTTTCTGAATGTCGTCATAACTGAAAATGATTTCAGGAAGTCGAAGGCTATACGATGGAAGATTTTCCAAGTATTGCTGCGACATTGGAGGTGGGTTGTCGTCGTGTACGGAACAACTCGGTGAATAGAGCTGTAACCGCCGAGCAAGAGCTATGAGACTTGTAGGAAACATCAACGGGAACTCTGGCAGAACTCTTACGATTGTAGATGTAGGTCCAGAAGGAAGAAGGATTTTGTCTGAAATTTACTTGGATACTCGCTACCCTTGAGTATGTGATCTGGCCGCGATGGTAGGGCCTACGCCATTCGTATTGGGATGGTAACCAAAGACATATTCTGACGTGATGGTATCACATGTTGACTTTTTTTATTTTATGCCGCTTCACATATCTGGCATTGATGCACTAATTTTGCGGATGTGATCCAACGGACGTCCTGTCTGGAAATCTGGAATTGTGATGCTGTCTGGTGGGGCTCTCTCCTCAGACATAATGAAGTGTGATTTCCTCTTGACTGCAACACCTTTCTTAGCGTTCCCTGACATGATGAGCCGAAGCCACGCTTAATTATAAATCTAGCTAGACAGGTATATATTGGTACACAATGTATTCAAGATTAATGACATTTGTAGGAAACCGACTGTTGGATTCACTGAGTAGAAGTTTTAAAACTACGAACGTGGCACCATTATTATTTTGTTATTTCTCATTTCAAAGAGTTATAATACAAATACCACACATTATGACAATGGTATACAAACAATCTTATAACGGCTTCTTTCTCGATAATGTTTCAATAATAGATAGGGACTAGGCGTGATGAAGCTTTACCTTGCCACCGAAAAGTGAATCTAATAGCTGAGCAAGATTGTTAGGCTGCACTTGCTGTCACACTTTGAAACGATTAAACGACTTAGAGATTAGTATTGGACAAATAAAAAGAAGGCAATGAACAGACAAGTTAACGGAAACGATTCCACAACAGAACTATAGAATTTAACTGAATAACGCAGAAGACAAGAACGGACTAAGGCGGACAAAGTGATAGGGCATCCAAATGAAGTTAGACGAGGTATACATCGACGAATTTCAGAGCACATAAGAACTAGACATCTATTAACCTATTAACGACTGAAGAAGTTACGAAATGCCCTCTAACATTTCTAGCATAAAAAGACGCAACGTCCTCCCAATTTTTTTTTTAAAGGAAGCTTCTCTCTCATAAGTCCCATTAGTAAACCATTTGACCCATTTTCGCCGTTTTCCACAAAACATTTTTTTCGACGATATCGTATCAAAATATAAGTCTTGTGGATGCATTGAGAATGAAATTGTAAGCATTTTTGAGAGGTTTTTTTTGACGCTTAGGAACACCGTGACAGCATGTTGCGTATACGCAACACTGGCGCATTGCTCGACAAATAGAATGCAACATACATTTTAAGCTCAAATGGTACACACTCAGCCATACCTGAATGGATGGTTAACTAGCTACAAATAATATTTGGCCTTTTGTGAACATATTCCCATTGTGAAACGACAATAAATATAACCAGTAACTTCTAGTTTATGATTGAAATTGTGTCCATAAGACATGTACCAACTCATACAATGCAATTTGTGAGTTTTTTTTTTCTATTGGTGTGTGTGAACACAGTCAGTAAGATAGCCAAAGGATATACCTTTCAAACAAACTAATTTGTTTTGATCGTATTCAACGTACATGCATACACGAATTTTTCAAAACCACTGTTGCGTATACGCAACAGCGGACGGAAATGGGTTAAAATTATACTGTTGGGACTACTGAGACATCAGACATGACTAAAACTGGTAGAATTCAAATATCTCGACGATTTTTGATTGGAGAAAACTGCTCAAACAGACTTTCACAGCACATAAATGACATTCTAAACTGCAGAAAACTGAAAAAAAAAACACTGACAAACTAAATAACAAAAACACGAAACGACACCATACAAAACAGTGGACATGAACTGAGAGAAAGGTGAAGCAAAATTGAAAATTTAACACATTTTGAGGCAGTGTCAACAGCGTCTCTATGGAAGACATGATTCTTGCACGGCTGGTGAAATGCTTCAAAAGGAGTTAAGTTATATCACCCTAACGCACAACCCTAAGTAACAGGAACAGCTTAAGAATAGCTTCTTATTTTTGGTTCGAGAAAACTTCTTCGGAAAACTTTCATAGCACATAAATGCCACATATCACGAACTTAACAAGAAAAGACTCCGTATTAAACTTGTAAACGTAACACTGACTAACGAAATAACAAAAAGACAATTGACGAAAAAGACGAACGGACTCAAATTTTTCAAACGTGGCTCCTTCCGAATCATTTGCAACAGCGTCTTCTTGGACGACATGCTCCGTGTACGGCTGGCAAAATGATTCGAAAAGATTTACGCAACGATATCATCAAAGGCCTGGCGTAGAGGTTTCTACTCTATTCAGAGTCCCGCCAGTAAACCTTAAAAAAATAAAAAAATAAGATAGGTTCAGGTAATATTACTAATAATCCAAAATCTAAAAGGTACCCTGGGCATTGGAAAAACCTTGTGGTAGATTGAAAACTACCAGGTCCCAGGGCTTGGACTGGATCTTTACCCAAGCGGGAAAGATGCAAACCAGTGTTTCCAGGGGTGATGTGGACCAGAAGTGCATTTGAACCCACTAGTAGTAGCATTTTCACTTTTAATTTGACAACTTTCCTTAATTTCATACAATATAGAATATACAAATTTCAATAATATTACTACCACTCAAAGAATCGTCTACTTTTATTATAACTGAGTTTTAATATGGGTCTGCAATTTTCTGGAAAGCATCACCACACAGATTCTACATTTGGTCTGGCTGTTGTTGGCAGAGGAGCGAATATTTTTGTATACTTCTAGAACGAAAAACTAGAAGGGACAGCCCAATGGGGTTGTACGCAAAGTTGACGTAGGACTACGAAGCAATGTGCAATCTAGATCGCTTGATTGTTCAAAGAGTGACCGAAATGGTTTCCATCCAAATCTAATTCCCATACACCTTTATTGATATAGCCTGTATTGGTATTTACATTCATACATCTTGCTTTCACTGCAAATAATATGTATGACATATGATATCAAGATACTGCTTATCAGCGTAATATACCTTGTAGTGCGAATGAGTTATTGCTCATTTAAGAAACTTTTACCCAATAGGCTGGTTTCGTTCACCTCCAATTGCATACGGTTTCTACTAGGCCTATGTGTGTACAACACTGCTAATGTCGAAAACATTACAGCTTCGGCACACGAAAGATATTTTTCGCAATCAAACAACCCAAAACCAAGCCCCCAGCACTCCCAAAGACATGTCAACTCTCTTTCCAGTTGTTTTGATGGCCCTGAAAAGGGCCATTTTGGGTTCAAGGGAACAGCTACGACCACCACCTCATTTCGTCATGTAACTGATTTACCTCGTGAAGCCTCGTGTTTGGCTAGCTCTCCCGACAGCATGATCGAAAGGCGGTTTGAATTTCCAGAGACGTCAGGGCTATCCGCCAATTGATTTAAGTCAGTCGGGCAGCTACGCTTTCAATCCGCTCGGAAAGGTCATTTGCGAAGCTGTTCATAATGCCTATCGCTTTGGAGGAAACGACCGAATTGGGTTAAAATGCTTCAGCACCCGGTAGATAAGGTGCTATACATTTTCTTTTTCCAAACCCTTGCTGCAGATGGTTGTGGTCTATTTGGGGATTCAAAGTCTTTTATTGCCGATAGACGTCTAGGTCGAAATAGTGCCAATTGAACGATAGACCAGCATTGGGAAGTAAATATGTAAGAAAATTCTATAGTTAACTCTTCAGATAGCATTTGGTGGCCCTAAAAAGGACCGATTGGTTTTAATAATGATACGGCTCTGGTTGTATTTTTGTACGATGGTTGAGAGGGCCACAATCTTTAACGCATAGAAGATAACTATGGAACCACATACTTGCAGCCATATGCTGCGACATTTCACTTTCTCAAAATTATTTGATTCCTATAGAATGATTGAAATTTCAAACAGCCCAATAGGAATATTCAACCAAACAAACCCTTTAATAAGCAAGCTGATTTGGTCGTGCTGAAAAGGACGAATATAGTTGACGGGAAGGAAACATTGTTCGCGATTGAACTTGGGTTTTCTTGATCAGCTCCTCGTCGGTGCGGTGGCCATCTGCAGGTGACGTGGGATAATCCTTGTCCAGCTGTTGTCACGGGCGGCTTTTTCCCATCAACTCGTAGGCTTAAGCAGCCTTCTTTCTTGCAGCGCATTGACGGCAGGTTGCCGGTAGTATCGGCCCAAATAGCCAACTGCACCAACCTCTCTGGATGACGACTACTCACCAGTGCATCCTACAGTGTAATCGCTCGCCTACTGCGTTGCAAAAGCAGATGTTGCTGTGCACAGAACTACGACTACCGTAAGACTGAATTAAATTTTCTGGTAATGGCGTCGGATGCTATTGCACGAAAGAAGGCGGTACCAACGAAGTCAATGTGATACAAATTGCATCAAAGGGGCCGAACTTCTGTTATTGCGCCACAATAATTAGTTTTAATTAGTCTTAACAGAAATATTCTTAATTACCTTGCCACTGCCAACAACTAATCCGCTTACACAACTAGGAACTACGACGAGACCCAACATGGTCGGTCTCTGACGTGTCGCAGTTCGGCTCGAACTATCCCTTCTAGAATTTCGGTCGTTAGTTGTTCAACGTTCTTTGTGATACACTCCAACACACGGCGTTTAATGAATGCCATGTTCAGCCGTGACGTGGTAATTGAATTACAAACAGCACAAGAGAAAAATTCATCCAAACAAACTCTTTAGTTAAACTGATTTGGTCGTCCTAAAAAGGACGGGTTAAGTTGACGGGGGAGAAATAGTTTGCGATTTCACTTGGGTTTTTCGGGAATTTGGTCTCGTTACGGGCGGCTTTTCCCGCCAATTCGCAGGTTTCAGCAACTTTGTTCTCGCAGCGAAGTTGACAGGAGCATCGGCACCAACAGCCAACTGCACGACTGCTCGCCAATGCACCCTCCAGGGTGCTTGCTGCCGCTAACTGCTCAGCTCCACGACTGTTGTAAGACTGAATCAAAATTCTGCAAAGAGCTGGTATGTAGCGTCAGATGCTATTGCTCAAAAGAAGGCGGTACCAACGAAGGCAGTGTGATACAAATTGCATCAAAGGGGACGAACTTTAGTCATTGTGAGACAATAATTAGTTTTAATTAGTGCACGCTAGACGGATGATTTTCTTAACAGAAACATGACTAATCTGCTTGCCACTAACAGCAACTAATTCGGTATGCACAACTAGGAACTATGACGAACTCAACCACATGGTCGGTTTCTGACGTGTCGCAGTTCCGGCTCAAATTATCTTTTCTAGAACTGAAAAATTCTGGTTGAAAACAGAAGATGACACCGAGTGGTAAATCTGACAGCTCCCATGTTAAAGTATAGGACATACATTTTAAAATGCTTCTAAATAATTCAAATGAAATTCTAATTAAAAGCGGTTTATTGTATGATAGAAGAAACATCCAGAACTGTACAATCCCCTATTGTACAGTTCTGGATTTTTCTTCCATCATACAACAAACCGCTTTCAATTAGAATTTTATTTGAATTTTTGAGAATTTTTTTTTTAATTGTTCGTCCTATACTTTAACATGGGAGCTGTCAGATTTATCACCACTCGGTGTCTTCTTCTTTTTTCAACCTGGATTCGTCAATTTTGTTCGTTAATCCTTTGTGATATACTATGGGACACGGCGTTTAATGAATTCTATGTTCAGCTGTGATGCGGGAATTGAATTACAAACAGCACAAGAGAAAACTTCAACCAAACTCTTTAATTAGTAAGCTGGTCGCCCTGAAAAGGACGGATTTTGTTGACGGGGGAATAATAGTTTGCGATTCCTTTTGGGCTTTCTTTCTTCGTTCAGCTCCTCGTCTTTGCGGATGGCCAGCTGCTAGTGACGTGGGATGATTCTGGTCTTCTTGTTTTCCCTAGCGGCGTTTTCCACAGACGCGCTCCGCAAACACGTCTGTCGCATACGGATGCACAGCGTGAACTGATTGGTTGGTCGTTCCCACGTGTTCCATAATTGCTGGCACGGTTACTGTGGCAGAATGAACCAATCAGAGCGTAGCGCAAATATGATGTCATTTTCGACCAATAGCTTTGTGCGTTCAGAAATTTGTGTGGGACGGGGAAAAGTTATTTTGAAGAAGAAGAAGACATTTGTTACTCGTTTCCTATGACCTTGCTAGGGAAAACACATTTTTCAACTTGTTGATATGCAAATTTGTATGGGAGCAAAAAAAGGTCATTTTCAAATGAAGAATTGAACTACTTATACTGATTGAACTTCTTTCAAATCACAATGCGAAAAATTTGTGAGTCTTTTTGATCAAATGGTGTATGAATGAAGTCATTCTGTTTAGTCGAACGAGAGTTATAAGCGTTCAAAAACCTTTCACTTTTGCGTAACGCTCTCATTTTTCAAAATTTTGAAACGGCACCCGGTATAGAAAAGAAAAACGTAGTCCTACGTTAAAAAGAAATTATGCAAGAAGGATCAGCATGCCGAGGCTTGGAGCCTGATGCAAATCCGAGTCTCATGGCGACGCAAAATGGACAGGCAGGCATCCTGGCCTATGGTTGGAACAAGACCAAGTAGCCGACCAAGAAAGACCTACGTGGACTAAGCACATGCAAGCGAGTATCATCTAAGGCGGTATGTTCCCAACAAATCAAAAGTAATAACAACAGTGTGGGTAAGTAAATCAGTTAATATTTCCAAAACTACATACACATCATACATACAAACATAACTATATATTAAAAGACCGCCCACAAATACCCATGTCCAACAGAGCAGCTTATTTTCTCGATGAGTCGTAATGTCAAATACTTTGTTCCATTTGGGAGCGTAGAATATGGGAGATAGCTATTACATTATCACACCTGTACTATATGAAATTGCGCAGATACCAAAAACTGCACTGACACGAATATCACTAACAACGTAATGACACGGACAAAGTACAAAAACACGGACTTTAAAACAAATACCTGGACAACAAAACGCGTACACACTGACTGATACTGAATCCCAAAAATTTTCAAGAAGATTATGTGAGCTGATTTCGAAAGCCCGGTGTTTATTTGGTCACCATAGACTAATCCTTCCGGCATAATCACTTGAGAGTTTTAAAAAACCAACCCCGACCATTGCAATCCTATGGGGATAAAAAAAAAAATAATCCAAAAACTAAAAGGTACAAATATGGACATTGGTCCCATTCTCAAAAGTTTGCAATATTTTCAAGAGGTCGGAATAAAATCCTTATTATACATAATGGCCAATTGAGCGCAATATCAATAACTAGTAATCAGTTGTTTTTACACGGGTTTCTTTATAACTTTTTAAGCATTAGTACTTCATTCAGGCATAAAAAACGAATTAATGTACCAGAAACTGGACGGACACTTGTGCCTACCCAGTGGAGGACCCGGATACGACCACCCATCTAGAGTATCGCACGAGCTGACGTGTGCAACGGAAGGACTATACTGACACGACCGTTCTGGACACATTCTGGGACAGTATGCGATAGGCACTAGGTATGACCTGGGGGTGAGTCCCCGGATACGCCATCTAAGCAGGAAAGCACGGATTATACACTGAACGATGACAATTACAATTACAAAGAAACGAAGAGTCGTTGTGAAAATATCACCAATAATCTCACATACACCCTGCATGCCACTAACATATATTTTCTCTTCTTTTTTATGCTACTAACTCTATGTTGGCGGTTTGGCAACCACTATGGCCCCGAGTGGTTGTGAAGTTCAAGCACCGGACGCGGTCTAAGTAAGATAATCGCGGTGAAATGGAACGACAAAAGTACAAAGGACCTTCCCAACCATGACCTACATGCAGTTTTTGTAAGGAAAGGATGCAAACACTGCACACAAAGAGAAGTATCATCAGTCAGTTTATAAGAAATCAAACAGAAATCAAATAACACGGAAATTTTAGTAACAACATACATGTTTGCGATGAACATAAACACATTAAACATTTCAGGTCATTTTGTAGCAACGCGGCCATCTCATTCCAAGAGCTCTACAAACCCCTTGCCCTAACCTAATCCTTATCCTCTCCCATGGTGTTCAAGTGGTCCGCATAGACTAGTTCGCCATTACCCCTTCCTAACTCTCGGCTTTGGATTGACTTGCGCTCCCATTGACCCACCAAACGCTGCAAAATGAAAATGAAAATGAAAATGAAATTTACTTGGATACTGTCGACATGCTCACGGAAACGAATCTGTTGCAGATGAGTTTTTCAAGAGCAGTATCCCGGATGAAAGGACTAGGAAAGGTAGCAGGTATTTTCAAGCACATTAAACTGTCGAAGTTCACGAAGAAATATCTGGTGTCGCAGGCCATCTGTACCTGAGCGGTTCCATATCATTTCAGCAACGAGTAATTTTCATATTTTTTGATTTGCATGAAACCTTGCATACAAGTTTTTGGGGAAGAAAAACGCCGTTTTGCATACTTGGTTCGCCATTTTGAATCTAGCCTTACTTATGAGAAGGGCCTATGAAAAATGCACATGATATCTTCAAAAAAATTTATCTCGGAAACGGTTTATCCGATTGGTTTGGTGTCTTTGGCGAAGTTTTAGGCAATTGTTGGTGCTATATGGAGAAAATATGCACGGTAAAAAAAAAGTTTGGTTTTTGTGTTTTGAACTAAAATATAGATTTTCCCTTAAAAGTGACATGTCAATAATTTTTTAATTATTCTAATGTTATAGCTGATTAAAAATGCTATCTAGTACACAGTAGGTTGTTTTGGAGAAAAATAGGTTACAATGAAAAAAAAATTAAAAAAAAAATTACAATTTTCGAAAAAGCTATTAAAAAAAGTCAACAAAGTTTGTCACCCTGATTTTGTGAAAGAACATCAAATTTGCAAGCAAAGAGTACTTCGGTAACATTTTTTTAAGATGCACCGTTTAGAAGATATTACTGATTTAATATTGATTTTTTGATAACTTAATAAGTTTTGGCCCTTTTCGGATGTACTCCGTGTTTTTCAGTTTCAAAAGTATTTTTTTGGAAAGATTGGAAAATTTTGAGTTAAAATGACACTGACAGCTTAAAGATTCGAGTGAAATTCTCTGCCTTAAAAGTATTTTGAAAAACAAGTTACAAAATCCCACTATCAGGAACATGATTTCTTCAAGTGATTTTTGGTGCGTTGTGCTGAAAACGTGCTAACAAGTATGAACTGGTTTTGAATTCTTTTGAGGACGATGATATAAGCCGTGCAATGCCAGGCCAAAGAGATTTTGTTAGCGTAAAGACAGGAAATAGGGATTAGCTGTTCAGACAAGATTGTTAATGATGACATTGAGAGAGGCTTTTAATCGCTTTAATGAAATGTACGTCAATGTAAAAATAGGGTTTTCATCATTTGCAAGCCTCCGGCCAAGGCAATGTAAACTATTGACTATCACAGGAACACTGCTGAAGACACCAAACCAATCGGACAAACCGTTTCCGAGATAAATTTTTTTGAAGATATCATGTGCATTTTTCATAGGCCCTTCTCATAAGTAAGGCTAGATTCAAAATGGCGAACCAAGTATGCAAAACGGCGTTTTTCTTCCCCAAAAACTTGTATGCAAGGTTTCATGCAAATCAAAAAATACAAAAAATAAAAACTGGAAAAATTTCCCACTTGTTCGTGGAATCGCTCACCTGTGGCTTGAAGAAGAACGTTTACATTGGACCGGAACCGTCAACAAGGAAATTTATCGGAGCGAGTGTCTACAAAAACGTCTACTGCCTTTCCTGAAGCGATACAATTGTTCCGTTCTATTTGGCCGGATTTGGCATCTTGCTATTACGGAAAATAGGCCATGGAGTAGTATGCTGCCAACAATGTTCAAGTGGTGCCCCAACAACCATCCCAACACGCCAGAGCTCCGCCCAATCGAACAATATTGGGCCATCGTCAAGCGGAACCTTAAGAAGACTCAAACAGCTGTTGTGAGCGAGAAACAGTTCAAGGCAAACTGGCGTTCTGCGGTGAATAAAGTGGAGAAGGTGACTGTACAAAATCTTTTGGCAGGTGTTAAACGAAAGACCCGGCAATTCGCATTCGGTAAAAAGGAAGCTTAGCTGAATATTTTTCCTGTATTCTGTATTAACTGAACTTGGAAAAGAAAAAGAATTTAACTTATATATAAAATCTTTGATCGACTCACACACATTAATGTTTGACCAAATTTTGTTCGGAACACCCTCTAATAAACTTGATAGAAGATGATTAAGCTTCTCGGAAGTTTCATAAACTTTTTGGAAGTTTCAAGATAATCATTATCATGAAGCTTGTCCGGTCTTTTTTGAGACGAGAAGAAGTGGAACCTTAGAAAAGTCCAGAAAAGTCCGAAAAACTCCCAACGTTTCAGGAAGCTTGGTTTTACTTCCGAAAAGTTTGCTGATCATCTATGAAGCACAACTCTGGAAACTACCGGAAATTTGGGACGCAGATTTAGCAAGAATATCACAAATGTTTTAATAATTTACGAGAGATTGAAAAAAGGTTGAGAATAAGGTAAGTTTGCAAAACTTTCAATAGTATGGTGGGATTTCTGTGAAATAAATAGTATTTCCGAGATGTTGTTTAACCTTACAAGAACTATTTAGAACCTTGACGATTGTGATACGGCGGAAATTCTAAGAAATTGATTAATTGAAAAAGTAGTTGATTTTTGGCTCGGTTCGAAAAATTATCGAGAAGTAAGATATTTAAGTTCTTTTTAAAACTTGAGTACCAAGTGCATCTGGGTGTCTCGAACTTCTGGGAAGAACTTCTTGGAGACTTCCTTAACTTTAGGAAAAATTGTTGGAGTGTTCCTTACCTTTTGAGAATGCTCCTTAATAGTTTCCTGAATTTCTGAGACGTTTTCAGAAATTCTGGAAAGTTCTTCGATCTTTGGGAAAGTTGTCTTAAATTCTTGGAAGACCCCACGACTTCTGAGAAATTTCCTGAATTTATGGGAAATACACTGAGCATGTGAGAAGGTCACTGAACTTTTGGGAAGTTTTCTGAACTTGTAGACGTTTTCAAAGTTTTGAGAAGTTTTGTGAATTTCTGGGAATCCTACAGATTCTTTGCACTTTTGAGAAGTTTTCCATACTTCTGGAAAGTGTTATGAACTAGAAAGATCCGTTTACTTTTGAATAGCATAATGACTCTCTGTAAAGCTTTCTGAACTTGTGGGGTGTTCTTTAATATTCTGGAAAGTTACCTGAAATTCTAGAAAGTTTTCTGAATATCTTGGGAATGAACTTCTGAGAAATACCCAAAACATTCTTATAAGTTTTCTGAAAAAAATATTTGGGAAAGTTGCAGGAGCCTCTGGGAAGAACCTTTTACTTTTGAGAAGTTCCCAGAACTCATGTAAAGCTCCCTGAATTTATGGAAAATTCCCTGAACACCAACCAATTTGTCTAAACTTCTGGGAAGAATCCTTAACTTATGGGAAGTTCCTGGATTTGCTGGAAAATTCCCAGATTTTCCTTAACACCAGAGAATATCTACATCTAGTGGAGCACCATACTGCAAACAATGATCGATGTAGGTTAACGTTAACCTCATGTTTGGAATAAAGTCTCAGGGAGCTGAAGCCATTCCCTACCCTACTTGAAAACATCTCTGTTTTTTTATTTTCATTTTCTTCGAATTATTTCAAAGACAAAGTTCCTCATACGACACAGTCATCATTTTATCTTATAAGTTCAAGACACATCAATTACGCCCGATCTCAGAGCTCAGACATTACCGCTCATACATCTTTTCACTGCAGTAGCAAGAAAAAAAGAAGCATCAATCCATATTATTCCGTTCGATGTCGTTCCCCATTTGAACTGCAGCTGGCGACGAAGGTAGGGAAAACCTCTAATAAATTCTCCCAAATTCAATCACTCAAAATAAATGATCGGAAACGAATCCAATATTGGAAACCTGTTATTACAGCCCCGCTTTTCTTCCGCTCGTTTCTCGGTTCTTCTCATCAAATGTTTAACAAATTTTCCGATTGATTGTGTTTCTATTTTCCGGCTCTTCAGTTTAGTTTTCTCCCGCAGGTACCTACACTTTTGGGCTGGGGAATATCTGGTCAGCAATGTGAGCACTTCCATTATGCTGCCAATATGGTAAGGTCACTTTTTGCTCGCTTTCTCCCGAGGATGCAGGTGAACAAAAAAAATGAGAAACGACTAAAAGAGCCTAATATATGTATGCATGTGGGTACCAGTTTACCATAGCTTATACATATGTGTGACGTATAGTGGGAGTCACATTCGAGTTTCGCCGAACTTTTGGAATAGGTTTTTATTTCTATTGGGCTTTTTTTTTGGTATAGGCTGCGACGAAAACCGTTCCCACTGATGTGTGAAGAAATAAGCATTTCGATTGACCGAGCAAAAAGAGGTTATTGCTATATTCGAAGGCCGGCAACGTTTTTTTTTTCGTCCAGGGCTCGTTTATGTGGGCTAACAAAATCTGCTACTGCCACAAATGGGGTGCAATTGTTAGCTAGTGTATATAAACATATATAAATTATGGGATTGCTATTTTATGCGAAAAAATAAAGTGACCCGAATTGAAACCGCTTGACCTGGTAATTTATTCAGCCATTTCATGAAGAACGAGGCAATCGACGACGCGCAATTCTCGTTTTGCCTCAACGGAGCTCTCTTTCAGCATATATTTGCCCCTGCATCGCTGCAACTTGCTTTCATGATGAGTGTTTTTGTCATTGAGTTTTCCATTGTTTGTGATGTGGTTGTTAATAGGCTTTTCAGGTTTTTGAATAGACTGAAATTTTCAGCTCCATCGTTGATTGCATGGAATTTATTTTTTGTTTGGGTCGAATTGTACCCACATAGAATTACCGTAAACAACACCGGTCGATAGTAAGACTTCGATCAGCTGTGAAATTGGTTATTTGATTTAATTTAAGTTTGGATGCGCACATCGACTAAAAAGTGTCCGTCTGCAGTAATGGGTTTTTACTTACTATATTTTTTTTCTAGGAAAGGGGCAATACGAACCTGGAATGAGACAAAATTACAAGTTTATTAATATATGGTTTTATAATTTATATAACTTTTTAAATTGCGACATTTATAAGAAATCAGTTTGGCATTTCCCGGATTGTGATGCCTCCAGAGCACGACTATTGTATACCCTAGTGGCCCGAGGTAAACAATCCTTCCGCAAGGAAAGAGATGTCTTGGGCATGCGAGATCTTTCCTACATGCAAGCGATTTACGAATTCCATTGTTTGTTTGATCTAAGAGTGTAACGTCATCACTTCCCTTCCCCACCACTCTAGTGAGTCCTCTGCCATTCTTTCTGAGTTATATTATCCTTTTGTTTCCGTGCTACTTGTACCTGCCCAGCAAACCGTGGTCACCCATCTGCGGTTTAGCTCCTGGACCGAGGATTTGGTATATGTCACAACCATGAGCAGCAAATAATACCCTAAATAAGTTAAGGTGCATAGCCCCTTGCAAACAATAATGTATTCCTTTAACCTCGAGCTAGCCACGAGTAATTGACACCTCACTTTCGGCTCCGTAAAATGTTACACATACCTGAGCCTAACAAATAAACGCTGTAGATTATTTTACGCGGATGACGTAAAAATGTTCATGACCATCATCTGTTTAGAGGACTGTCAAAATCTGCAATCACGTGTAGATGATATGGCGACGTGGTGCTCTTCAAATTTCCTGACACTTTGCATCAATGGTTATTCCACCGAAAGCGCAAGTCAATTAAATTTGATTACCATATCTCGGAAAGTGTACTTCAACGGGCAGGTCAATGACTAAGGAGCGACTCTCGATCAAGAGATAACGTTCAGGCCTTATTACCACAATGTAATAGCGAAGGCAAACCGGCAGTTTAGATTTATTTTCAGAATAACTGAAGACTTTCGGGACCCTTTGTGTCTGAAATCACTGTATTGTTCGTTGGTGCGCTCATTACTGGAAAATAGTGTCGTTGTCTGGAGCCCTTGTCAACGCTGTTGGTTCGCGAGGCTGGAGTCTGTCCAGCGTAGGTTTGTTCGCTACGCACTACGCCACCTACCATGGAGGGACGCAGCAAACCTTCCTGCCTACGAAGATCGGTGTTGATTGCTTGGAGACGATACGTTAGAACGAAGGAGGCGCAGAGTGCAAGCTGTTTTTGCGGCTAAGGTGATCAGCGGTGAAATCCACTCTCCAGAACTTCTCAATCAACTGAGCTTCTATGCACCTGAACGAGTGATACGACAACAAAACTTTTTGCAACTTATGCCTCGTAATCATCATTATGGTATGAACTAACCCCTGCGTGCTGCTGTCGATGCGTTTAATAGTGTTTATTCCTTGTTCGATTTTAATATGCCATTGACTACCTTTATAAGAAGACTATTTTAATGCTAGCGTTAACTGGTTTATTCATTAAGACAAACATATGTCAGATGAAATGTACAACAACAAATTAACAAATAAACAAAAATAGTTTCCACTTCCTGAGCCATTCAGCTCTTGACGCTGTTGACTTGAGTAGTCCACGAAGGTGAGTCTACCCTACGTCGACGAAGAGTTCTCCGGTGGACCGGTAGGTACCGACCGACTCCAACCGACCGGTAAGGTACCGTAGTCAGTCCAGCGATTCCGGTGGAGCCAGGCATCCGGTTTCGCTGGCGCCTCGACGACCCGAAACCGGTGCTACGACGCATTTTACTCAACTAGTCCTCGGTGGTGGATCTAGCCTACTCCGATAGGGAGGTCCCCGACGCAAGGATTCCTCCAGAACCGATCAGTCTTGCAGTGGCTCTAGCCAGCGGCGGGATCGTTGGTCACTTCGCCATTTCCTCTGCAGCTCGGACAGTATTCCCGTTACTGCCATATTGACAGCGTTTAATGTGTCTTCTTCGTGGCACATCTCTTCGACAACATTGTCGACTGTCACGCCACGCATATCCCTACGTACTTCTTCGAACCTAGGGCATTCGAAGACGACGTGCTCTAGTGTTTCTCCCAGGATCGCGCATTCTGGGCAAAAAAGTTGAAGAAGCTTGACCAAACCGATGCACATACTTCCGGAAACAGCCATGCCCGGAGAGGAGCTACGTCAAATAGAAGTTCCTCTCTCCATGCTTCCTCTTGCTGCCATTTAGCCAACGAGTCCGTTTTGACGATTCTCCTCGCATTTCTGATAGCCCTCTGCTGGTTACATTCGACGACCTCGACTAGGGTGATGCAAATGGGCATCATGTTAGCGATAATGCATACTGCCTCCAATGAAATTGTTCGGTAGGACCTCGCAACTCGCATCGCCATGAGTTGGAATACCCTGTTCAGCCTCCCACTATTACGCTCAGTTTTCTGCGCCATGACCCTGACTGGAGCTCCATACCTCAAAAGTGAAGGTGACACACTCGCCAGAAGTCGCCTCATGCTGGTAATCGGTCCCCCGACGTTCGGCATGATCCTCACTACCGCGTTGACCACTTCCGCCGCCTTTTCGCAGGCATACATGCGACGTGCGTGTTGAAATTCACGCGGTCAGCAACCATCACCCCCAGGTACTTTAATGTACGCTTTGACGGAATTGCGGGTCCCCCGACGTTGATTTTAGCCCGCTGAACTGCTATGTGGTTACAGACCAGCACTACCTCCGTCTTACTACCAGCTGTAGTTTTGCTCTGGCCATCCACGTTTCAATGGTGTCCATCGCCCCCGTCGTAAGCATCTCTACCTCTTCCAGAGTCTCGCCCGTTATCTTAAGGACAACATCATCTGCAAATCCGACGATCACAACTCCAGTAGGCAACTTCAGCGTTAATACTCCATCGCACATCGTGTTCCAAAGCGTTGGGTCGAGTCCTTGGTGTGTTTTTGAAAGGGGGGGGGGTGTCGAGGGTTGTGGAGGGTCCTATCGATATCCCGCTCGATGACGTTTCACGCAAAATAACCCAAACAAATGAAATTGGGACTGCTAGGGGACAAAACTCCGGAACCAGCCATTTCTGTGTTTGCTTTTAAAAGTATTATAAGCCTCTCTTTTGGGAAGCCGAAATGACGGCCTGCTGCAGTTTTCTCCAACCTTGGTACAACTACATCTTGCAGAACCTTCAAGTATTCGCTGGAGACTACATTATAACTACCACATGAGTTGGAAACATGGTTGACATAAAGATTGGAACATGACTACAGTCTGGTGCAAGCCATCTGATAATAATTGAATTCACCTTTTTTTCCTGGTTTGGTTTTTTCATAAGAAAAAATAAAATAAAAGATTGATACAAAGTGGATGCTTTTAGTCAGATTTTGATGTCCGAACACCCGATGTCCTATGCCATGGACCCCATTGACCTTGCTGGACTCTTTTTAATCACTTTTTTTGACATTAACATAGTTGCCCGGAAGCGCCAATTTTTCAGCAAGGCAAACATAGCCAAACGGCTCAGGTTTACAATTGAGCATGTTGATTAGCCCGTAGAGTTCTAGAAAACAGTTCTCTGGGCGGACGAATCAAATTTAGAGCTTTTTAATCGAAAGCGGTGTGAGTAGCTTCAGGAACGCCATATCCAAGGCTCGGTGAATCATGAAGGAGGAAATGTGATGGTCTGAGGGTGTTTTTCGTGGAGTGGAGTGGGTAACCTCGTGAAAATCGACGGAATAATGGTGGTGGATTCTTACGTCAACATTCTGCGTGAAAATCTAGAGGTTTCGCTGATTCAGACGGGTCTTGAAGAGAAGTTCGTATTTCAGCAGGACAACGACCCGAAGCATGCTGCCAAGAAGACCAAGTCTCTCTTGCGGTCTTGTCGAATCAAACTGCTGGAATGGCCTCCACAAAGCCCGTACCTCAACCCATCGAGAATTGGTAGGCGTTTCTAGATCCCAGGGTTGCCAAATTGGTGTTACCAATAAATTCAACTATTTTGCAGCCCTGAAGCGCGCCTGGGAAGAACTTGATCCGCAGCACCTAAGGAACCTGGTGAAGATCATGCCGCAGCACCTGCAGCTGGTTCTTAAGGAGGACACAGAAATTATTGAAATGCTTTTCTTTTAATTAGGTTCTTTCCGGGAGCCAAAATGAAGTGGGCACTTTTTTGTCACTGCGTTTTTATCAACACGAATTTTTTTTTCGATTATTATTATTCCGTATGTGAAACTTGGAGAGAACATAAAAAATAAGATACCAAAAAAGACTACAGGGTGTTAACCTTAATTTGAACCAAATAAATTAGAGAAATTCAAAAATTGATGAGGTGGGCACTTTATTTTGCCTATCAGTGTATTCAATAACTCTGCTAAAGATGGCGTCTCGCTAGAACTACATTTGGTTTAAATAATGATAACAAAAGACGACACATTACATACTGCGAAGCTATACCTAAGACTTTCTCCAGGTCATTTGACGAACATAGACAACAGCTGCATCTCTGCTGAAAGATCTGGAACTAATATTATTACATCAAATGTCACAATGAGAAACTTGGCCGAAGATGGCAACTCTGTAGAGCATTATTTGACAGAAATAGACTGCAGTGCCATCTCTGCGACAAGATCTGGGGATAGTCATACTGACATACTGAGAAACATTGCCCAAGACGACAACACTCTAGAGCTTCATTTAGCAAAGATGGACTGTAGCGCCATTTTTGCGGCAATATCTCGAACTAGTACCACACTTTTCAAAGACGACAAACGACATATTGAGAAACTTTGCCCAAGCCGGCAATTCTCTACAACTAGTCTGGAATGTTGTGTATGCAATTCTGTTTACACATCGAAATCAAAACCTCCTTCTCTTTGTAGCAGATTCCCGTTAGCCAATGTTACTGGAAGCAGGTTTTTTTTACCACAAATGCATTTTTGAGACCACAACCTTTTTAATTAAGTATTAACATTGTGCCTAATAGAAAATATGAAAAAGACACGCAAATAAATCTAGTTTCCAACTTTTCTGTGTTCTGTATAATGAACAACGTATAATAATCGACGCAGTTCTGCAGTTACTATTTCAGTGGTAATAGTGATCTGAAGTCCATTATGCAAGGTAATGATAAATTGGGAATAATACTACGAAGTACTGTAGTGTTGAAGTTCGAACCTCTTAAATTTGATTACTACCTGGTTACTAAAACTCTTATGGGCAAAGAATTCAAAATGAATTTGAAATTGAATCAGGGCATATAGTCTTAGTAACTAGCCCTTGAATTGAGCTGTCAAGTGATGGCTCACCTGAGAAAGAAGAGGAAGAATAAGAAATTGAAAACACCACAAGAAGACGCAAATTAATCTTTAAATTTCCTTTGAATTTTTCAAAGCTTTAGTACTTTGAAAACATACTTTAATCTACAATATTTCGATTTCAACGGTATTCAACATGATGACTAATCAATCAAAGATATCCATCTTCTTCATCGATTCCATATTGCCGCCGGCAAACGCAAAATAATTTCCAATACTCGTCCCGATTGGCACGTATACTAAGATGGTAAGAATTTTCAATTCGTTCGGTTGCTGCTAACGTCCTACAGATACAACCCGTTCAGCAGTTATTTCCACCGATACACCCCCCAACCTCCCGCCACAAAATCAAACGGAAGAAGACGAAGTCATTCTCCGGGTCACCAGCAATGCCGGCAGGAAAATTCGCATACGTTCGCCTTTCTGTTCTTCGTTTAATTCCGAGAAAAGTAGAGATTCTATTTTCTGATACAACTCCTCGTCTTGTAGCAGCAGCAGCAGAAGTAGCGAAGTTACCGGTTTTGTTGGGCCAGCCGGTCTTGTACGCAATAAGCTCGACAGAAGCCACTGGCTCGTGAGCCTATTTGACTTTCTCGCCCTCTTTTACGCTTGCTCACAGGACCGAGTCTCGGTGCATTATTAAAGCAATAGTTTAGTTTCAATTTCCATAATAACCCCCCGGTCCCTCGTACGTTTCCTGGTCAAAAACACAGCAATCGTACCCCCCGGGAAACATTCACAACTGTCCATTGGCATTAGGGTGAGTGGTGAACAGTTGACCACTAACATTTCACACTTAAAATAAATCATATGCACTTGAAAATGCAGGTTATTTCGTGTTGCCTACAATTGAACAACTCGTTCACACGCAGTTTAAATAGCAAAATAAAACCTGTCCAGCAGTTATGAATATTTTTTGTCGGTAATAATGGAGCTAGGTTTTGATTGCACCCCTGGGGTAAAACGATCCACCCTGATATTTCGCG
>JASCZW010006951.1:0-15018 GCA_034211315.2 Aedes japonicus | reverse complement strand
CCATATTCGATAGCCAAAAAAAGCCATATTCGATAGCGAAATGGGACGTCCGCAACTGATTAAAATATTCGTTCTAGGAACAATCAAACTATTAGCTTCGAGCTTGATATTAAATGATGAACTATTATGGCAATATCTTGACATACGTGCGCATCTTACTGTCTCTTGCAGGTTCTATCGGATGGTCGGATGGAATCGGATGGTCGTGCGTCGAATTCGCGAGGTAACAAGAAGGCTAACTCGCACACGAAGGAGAACATGAAAGGTAACCAGGAGGTCAACACCGTCGTTTGCAGAGGAAAGATCATCCGATGACCCAACGAACGATCGCGACCAGATGGACCACATAGAGAGAACTTTGCTTGGTTTGACTACACTAGTAACACGGATGGAGTCTTCTATACAACCATCGCGCCGACACGAAACGCCCTTCAACCAGCACCGGAGCAACGCCGCTAACAATACGATGGGATAACATCTAACAGTTTCCGAGCGGCGTCCTTGACAATAAGCTGTGGAAAGAGTGGAACAGGTATGTCAATACCTTTGAGATCGCAGCCACGCTGAGTAACGCGAATGACCCCGCCACGAGGACTAATGTGTTGTATCTCTCCTTGGGACCGGATTTGCAAGAGATCTTTAGCGCTGGCAAGTTGTGTCCGGCAAACCTGGATGACGTAAACTGCTACAAAGCATTCGTTGAGAGCATGGCGGACATGGCAGCCGAAAACGAGGCATTCATACGCATGACGCAAGGATAAGATGAGACTGCTGTTGCCTTCCACGCGCGCCTCATGTGTAAGGCAAGGTTGTGCAATTTCAAGCTGCAAGCAAGAGCAATGAGCAAGAGCGCATAGTGCAAGCGCAGCTACTATGCGGGTTGAGGAATAAGAAGATAGTCACAATGGCTAGACGATACGGACATGAACCAAACATCATTGTGCAGGCAGCAACCCGCGACGAGGCATACGAAGCGGAAACTGTCCCGCTTGTGGAAGACAATGTGTTCGAGGTAAGCGACCGAAATGCTTCGAATCACGGACACAACAGGAAGTGTAAAAGTATAAAGGAACGCGAAGGCGAACCATCCAGGAAACGTCAGCAACAGGACCAAGACCAGCGTTGTGGGAAATGTAATTTGACGTAACACAATAAGGGTATTTGCCCAGCCCTACGGAAAAACTGCAACCAAACCACGCGCCCACTTTGAGCCGGCTTGCCGGAACAAAGAAGTACGTGTTCTTCGGTTCAAGCGAAAGGATCCGGAGAGCGACTTGTCCGAAAATGACGCATCGGAAGACCATCAGATATTGAAGAATTGAATCGATTTAATGTATTAACTCTCTCACTTTGCAAGACGCCTTGATTAGTTGTAGTTTGGGGTCATCGTCTCCGAACCGTTTTCTTAATCGATTCCGGCGCTGACGTCAACATTGTTAGCGGACAGGATTGGGTGCATCTGAAAAGGGAAGTTTCCTCAGGCAAGGCAAAACTCACGATGGTTGAACTACCAAAAAGAGGAATACACGCGTACGGCTCTAAAGATTCAATGATTGTGGAATGCTCATTCAAAGCCAAGGTTACTGTAACCTCTGCTATTAAGCCACCTGTTAGTGCTACATTTTACGTCATACGCAAGTGACGTAGGTCGCTTTAAGGCCGATCGACGGCCAGTGACCTGAGAATACTGCAGGTTGGAGCTTCTGTTAAAAATTGCGAAACTTTGTGCGACGAGGGTCAGTTCAAAGCGATCGTTCAAAACTGGAGCGAAGCGATCGCTCCAGTGAAAAATGCGTATTATAATGTACCCGCCGCATACAGGGAGGCAGCAAGAAAAAGGCTTTCGAAGAGGTAAGACGTGTCTACGGTAACAGCACGCTGGGTAATTCTTTAGTGGCATATGGATCTTCACACTTCAGTTTTAACGTACGGTTATTATATTAAAGTTGAATGAAAAAGCTTACTTATGGGTTATATTTTATAATCTGAAATCTTGTAAAGGATCAGTGGACTAGGTAGTTTTCTACTGCGATGCCATTTGATGTGGGAAACCCTTTAAGATAATTATCGGATGTAAGGTCAGCCTAGCCCCTTTATTCAAATATGTTATATTGTGAGATTTTCAATTTTCTCAACTTTTTGGCCACAATGATTACACTATTTAGGCTAAGTATTTCCAAACGAACTAACAATTTTCGAATTAAAGCAATATATCTTGTAATGTATTTAAAGTATACAGAAATGGATCAAGCGGCCGATAGGTCATAGGTGAAAGACAAAGTTTCATGCGCGAGTATGGTGCTTCTAGACCGATAATACATCCGTATTCTTCGAAAGTTGTCGCCTTATTTTCGTTTGCCTTAAGAGTTATGAAATCCAGTAGTTGCCAAAAGTGGACACCCTTGCAAGGATTGGATTTTAAATGCGTTCCTTATCTGAACTTTAAATTTTCATTATGCTGGCCCAACGTCCGCACCTGCGTCATGATATTTCTCCGTAAATCTCGGTTGAGGGCTGCTTGCCTCCTGTTCCTCGAATGTCCCACACTTCCAAGGTCATGCTCTCCTTGGTTTAACTACCTAGATCGCTGCGCTCCTCTGTGTCTTGTACCGGTCGGATTCGAGGCAAACATCATTTTTTCGGGGCTGGTGTCCGACATTCTTACAACATGTCCCGCCCATTGTACTCTTTCAGCTTTAGCAACTTTCTGGATACTGTGTTCGCGTAAGTGCTGCGCCAGGTTCAACTTCAATCCATCCTTTTCCGCTTCACGTTTCAGCTTGATGTACTGATCAGCTACCTCGTGGAACGTTCTACCGACAATGTCCACATCGTAAGTTATCTGAACATCCTGCTAGAATTATTCAAAGACAGCGCCTACAGGTACACAAACCACATTACCTGAAGTAAGATCATGCAAATGGAAGGTGGAGGCTTACTATACCTATAGCGACCAATTTGCGGTTCGCTATAGTATCATCCACAATACTAGGTAGCATGTGAAGAGAAGAGCACCCACTCAAGTAACCTGCAGGTGTAGGACATAATACTTCAACAAAGAAGTACTTAAAGTGGAGCTTGAGCGGGAAGAATGCATTAGCGAAACCCAGGACCCATGCGGTGATCAACTCGTAGCGCTACGTTAACACATGTGTACGGCGCAACCATGCATAGAAGGGTTAAGTATAGTGATGGGAGGTCACCGATGCACTGGTGAACTGAGTCGATCGCTGACGCCCATAAAATTTGAGTCCACGTAAGGTGGAGGATGCAAATAGCACGGTTGGACGTAGCACGTTAGTCATCACATACGCCAAGCTAAAAGAAAGATAAAGACTAGCAAACGAACTCTCTTCAAACACTTGTGTTGGAAAGCCAACCCATGGAGTGACATTTATAGAATGGTAATGGTCAAAACCGACGGAGGGGTTCCTACCAAGCAATTACCAGAGCTATTGCAGGTGATCGCCAGGACCAGACGGTATACCGAAACTGCCCAGAAAGACGGCTATTTTGCTGGCTCCCGAAATGTTCAGAGGGTAGTGAAAACTGCACAAAGTCTTCCCGCACGGCTGAAAATTCCAGATCCTCGTACTGCAACCAAAGAGAGGGAAGCCACCAGGTTATCCATCTATGCATCGACAAATATGCCAGTTGATCACGACGATAAGGTGCTTGGGAGAGTACAGGTACAGGTGGCATGCCAAGCTTTCGTTACGATAAGTTAAAAGTGGCAATCCAGTGGAAGTGGCGGCGATTCCACTGCTGTACGGTAGTAACCTTTGACGTGATTCAATAACGTCAGTTTGGAGGGAGGCTATCGCCAACTCGATCCAACGCCTCCGGGTTCCTGGGTACATGTAAACTGCTTCCAGAATCAGGTCTGCTGTGCAGCGCAAAATTGGATCAAGAACGTGTCAAAGTCACCGCAAAAGTTCCACAACGTTGGATCCAAGGCTCCGTGCTCTGGAACATGATGTTTGACGAAAACTTACGTTTCCTACCCGAGTAAAGATTGTCAGTTTCGTGGATGATGTCACCCTAAAAGTTTAAAGTGAATCCATACAAGAGTTGAAGTTAAATGCCACGGATGCGCTCCAGAAAACTGGAGTTAGCTCATCACAAAATAGAGATTACTATGATCAACAACAGAAAGTTTTAGCAGCTGGCGACGATTATTGCAGGTAACGGCACCATCACCTCAAAGTAGTCCCCAAATAATTTGGAGGTTATGACAGACGACAAGCTGTCCTTTATCAGTCCGTCGAATACACCTACAAGCAGGCCTCCATGGCTATATCATGATATCCAATGGCTCGGCTGTACAAGGGAGTAAGTGAATGCTCCTGGCCAGTTTCACCCTATCCATACTCACTTATTGCGGGCCATCGTGGGCCACCGTTCTTAGCAATAAGAGATGCTTAGGTAAACTCGAGGCTAATGTGCCTAATAAGCGGTCTGCGTCTTAGCCGGGATGATGCCCATAGGCATCATCTTAAAAGAGGACGTAGACTGCTTGGAATAACGTGGCACAAAAGGTATCCGGAAGACCATTAGAGCTGCATCTCCACGTCGTCGCTCTGCTCTCAAAGTTTAAGCCGGAAGCCTTCCATCCAGCTGCCACTATCTTCGCAACTCTAGTTTCAGCCATAATGCGAATGGGTCCCGGTTCATCACTGCACGCAATTTGTGCTGACAAACGGAGCCATCTCGGTTCCGTCATGACCGCTATCATCAACAAAATCCTGCGCAGATATGTCCCTACATTGTTTCATAGCCGTGAATTGTGAGGTAGTTTTAGCTTTAGAACAAAAATAGTTTAACGCGAATAAAAAGTTGTAAATGACGAGTAATAGATAAGATTACATAATTTATTTGGTTTGAAGGGACTGACGGAATTGTTGGCGTAAATTTAATCGATTAAAGGTGTTCATTTGAGTTCCCGGACCCTAATGTGGGTTGAAAATAGGAGTTCTCTGTATACAAAAAAAAGCAAGTTAAATTTCCCCTCGTTTAATTCCTAGCCAAAGGAGGCGCAAACAACGAAATGGTTTGTAATCTTATATGCACCATGCAACAATGTTTTCAATATAGTCACTAGATTCATAGTCTGGCGGATACAACGACGGGAGCCAATTTGAACTGTCAGTTGGCGGAGCCAATCGAGCAAATCTCGAGTAATTTATGTTAAGGGCCTAAAAGCCATTTGTAAACAATAATTTTAAATGTTGATTTCTCACGAATTACGAGAATCCCACCATATCCTGCTACTCCATATGGTAGAACTAACATTCTTCTACCAAATGCTGCTTTCATTTCACGAGAGTGATTTGAGATTCAAGAGAAATCGATATTGAAAGTCATTGTTTACAAATGGGTTTTAGGCGCTTAACATGAATTACTCGAGATATGCTCGATTGGCTCCACCAACTGACAGTTCAAATTGGCTCCCGTCATTGTATCCGCCAGACTATGAATCTAGTGACTATAGTTTTCAATATTTCATACAACAGCCTAGATTCAGGCGTTATTTGGCTGAAATTTACTCGAAGTATTCCATTATTTTCTGCTAAATCTAGCATTCCCTTTATGTGGATTAGAAAACGCAGAAAATTCAATGTTTCTTTTTATCGGTGTAGTTCCGTTCTGTTTAAAAAAAAGTTGGGCAATTCAACACGATCGGTGGCCTCCCTTAGTGAAAGTTTTCCATCCCACATGGATAATTTTTTTAACAAAACTGTATCCGTTCTGTTCATAGCTCAATTGTTAAAGATAATTTTAGTTCGTATTTGAGCGCTGCTTTTGAATGTCTGTTGTCACAGCGAAAAAGTAAGGACAGCGTTTTGATTTGAAATCCAATTTTTTTTTTCAGTTGTAAATTTTTTATCAAGATTCATACTCATGTTGAACATTTATCGAAGATGGACCAAAAAAGACCGGAGAAAATCCTGGAAACTCACACTGAAAACCCAACGTGGGCAGGAGGAATTATTGCAAAAGTTCTCAAATTTCCAACATCGACTGTTGATATCATGCTTATAGCCAAGCAGAACAAGCGAACATTATCAGGCCAGTTCATAAGAATCCTAGGATTTCTGGGCAAGAATTAGTGAAAAAGTTCACTTCATCGCAACGTATAATTCAGTCTTTATGCGAAAAGGATATGAATCGTACCAAGCCAGTAAACATCTCACCAGGACGCTGAAATAAAACCTGGTTGCCAAAACTTCTGTAAGGAAGTTCTCAGAGAAATCTCTCACTCAGAGTCAAATTCTAAATGAAACACACTACACTACTATCCAACGACTCAAACCAAGAAAAAAGATGGAGTAGTTAAAGTTGAACAAACCCAACCCAAGCAACACTAAACCGTCATAATTAATTGAGTGAGACTTCAGGGAGTCACACTGAAGTAATTTTTATTCGTATGCAGCAACTGTGCTACTAGGGAAGTGTGTTCATATTTTTTTCAACAGCCTATATTTACCGTTACTGTTGTTTGTGAACTATGTCGCTTGTTAAAAAAAGGACAAAAGATCTTAAATTTGATCTAATGGTTGCATTTTACACGAAGACTAAGTTCAATTATTTATCTGGAAATTACATGATTTCTCTTTCTGGGATGTGCAATCACAAAACGCAAGTGGGATATAAAATAATATTTAATCTAGTACCGTTTACTGCATCTGGGCTATGTGGTATATTAAAAATAATTTGATAACAAACTCAAACTGTTTTCAAGTTCGTAACACTTAGTATTTCTACTTTTCAAAAAAAATATGTTATTTCCCTGTTCAACAATTTTCAATTTACCCTGCCAGTCTACCGCATTCTTATTACTGTTAATTTTATGGATATGCTCGGTTTACAATAGTGCTGGTTCATGATGCTGATTACCCACAAATAATATATGTAGACCATATTTCGTAAGAAATTTATTAAACCTCAATCAGTTGTGAAATTCTTCTGAATGCAAAAACCCAGGTTTGGCCTTAAAAATATCCCCACCAGCACTAGTGTCAGCACTAATGTAAACCGTCCGTTACTGAACATCGGAGGTCGCCAGCTTGCCGACGGGTTTATTGCTGGATGGTCAACAGTAATAGTGGCTGGTGGTTTGGAGGTGGCAACTTTAATAGTAGTCTGCACAAAGCATAGCAGCAGAAAATAGGTTTATTTTGTTTGAGGGCGGTTTGAATGAGATTGCTCGTCTAATGTGGAGCCTGCTTTCGGCTTCGGGCCCATGTTTGTCAGTTTTCATTTTGAGCGGTGGTGTTATTCGTGGCAGCAATGAAGTCAAACCACTAGTGAAGCTAATGCATATGAGAGCTGAGCCTAGTGTATATTTTGAGTAACTTTCAAACAACAACATTGACCTTTCAGAATCATTCTCCATTTGGAAAAGGAAACATTGAAGGGCCAGAAGCAGATATTATCTTCCAGTGAATAGAAACATGTGACACATGCATGCAAAACTATCTGTGGGCGGCAGTTCTAAATTCAAGGACAACATTTAACTACACCGTGAACTGAGTTACATAATTGAAAACTAGTTCAAGTTGCTAAAAGTATGTTTTGTTTCGATTTTATTTTTTTTATTTTTTTATTTTTTATTTTTAAAAAGTGATTACATGAAGTGTTAATTTTAGATTCTCCTAGTTTCGCAAAAAAAAAAACGATTCTAAGTGTTCTTAAGTTATTCACTATTATTCGGAACGCAATGTTCTGGAATGTTTTGCAGTTTGCTTCGGGGTGTTCATTTACTTATCAACGAGAACAAACGAGAACAGATATTTCGTTAGAACCACTTCAAAAAGCTACTGGTAGTATGTGAGCACGATCAAACACACATTAGTTTGCCAGCCAAGGTGGCGAATTTGTTCCTGCCTTGACTACCACGCATTGGGGATTTTCGCCAAAGGGTTGTGCGCTTGTTTCGAAATACTTGCCTCACAAATGCCCTACGCTCATTTTCTAACTACTTTTATTTAATTTTCACAACCAGTCGAAAGTATCAAAACTGTACAATCAAGAATTCTTGTATCACAGCACCGATAGGACATATGAAGGTTTGACCAAATTTGGCCAGCTACTATTATAGTCGAGAGACATTTCAGTGGTACCTGAAAAAAGGGGTGGAATCCGTCGTGGAAAGCTACAATTCACCTAACTGCACTCAGTTGCGTCTAACAAAAAATTACTGGGCCAATTCCGCAATTGAATAATTTAAACGTTATTTTAATGTAGAAGGAGATGTTCGCTCATCACCATGAGGCACCAAGAGTGAACAACAATGTTTTGGCTAGAATTAAAGATATGAAGAGAAAGTTTTGATAGTTCCGCTAGTGTGCGGCAGGCTTGGAAATATAACAGATGTTTTATGAAAATTGAGCGAAAAGGGTATGTGTACAGTGGTATTCGAACCAACGACATTTTTGCCTAACATCCCACTGCGGGGTAGGTCGAAGCACGGACTGTGTCCGCCACTTCAACAGGCAAAAATGTCCGGTTGGAAGACGCTCATGTACCACTGTGGCTTGTATAGTTATTCTAGCGATCTATTGTGTGCACTCTGTTTACTGATGCGCACATGGGAGAGGAACTCTCTCCTTTTTTGGGTTTGTTTTGATTCGCACCGACTGACGATCACTAAAGTTTTTCTCGTCGTCTCCAACGTAGAGACCTCGGAGAGGAACACCGTGAAGCGATGCGATACTGGTCCCCACCATAAAAAACATCTGTTACATTTCCAATCCTGCCGCACACTAGCGGAACTATCAAAACTTTCTCTTCATATCTTTCATTCTAGCCAAAAACATTGTTGTTCACTCTTGGTGCCTCATGGTGATGAGCGAACATCTCCTTCTACATCATAATCGTTACTCCTCGCACGGAGAATATATAACATAACAATTAATGTACGTTATTTTAAACAAACTGAAATATCAAACTTAACATTTTGATAATAGGTGTCCGACAAGTTCCAATACTCAATTGACCTAAGTATTTGCTACCTGTGTGAAATCACAGCCAGCGCCGGGGAATCTCGCAGCCGTCAAACGGCAATGAAAAAACTGGACATCACACTAAAAAGGGGATCTACTCAAAAATTGAGTTGATCCACTTTTTAACAAAAATTGAGTAACATTTCCATGAGAGAGAAAGAGATAGCATACAAATGTACTCAAAAATTGAGTGAAGCGGGAGTGTAGGAAAATCAGTAGTCTAGAAGGACTGGCTAGTTGAGCTAAAGAGATGTGTTGGAGAGCTGTGTTTAGATTGAGAGAATTTTTATCAGCAATTTGTTTTGAAGCGGACTATACAATAGAAACCATCAAATTATGTAGGATTACGTATGCAGAGTATCTTCTCCCATATTAATCTCATAGCTTTGCAGTTCATTCTGTTCATATACAAAAATATAAGGTGCTCGATTGGTATGCTCTTTTCATTATTGTAACAAATCATAAGCAAACAATTGTTACGAAAAGGAACAACTTTTCTTAAACAAATCTCTTGATCCAGCGTAGGATACTTATAGCGAAAATAAGCTATCCACAAACTTTCTTTCAAATTATGTTGAAAACCGATATTTTATTCATACAAAAAAATGATCCTTTATTGTACGAGGTTAAACATAATGAAGACCGGAAGAAATTTAAGTTATTCCTTCACAAATTTTCGAACTTTGGATCGAATGCTCTTCATCAAGTTCCGGACAAGTGTTGCATCGCATTTTTTGGACGCTTGAGTCCAAATTTTTTTGAACTCCTGCATGTTCCCAGCTGCCTTACCAGTCTTCTTGAAGACCCTCTTCACGATTGCCCAGTAACGTTCGATGGGTTGAAGCTGAGGGCAATTTGGTGGATTGATATTTTTCTCAACGAAATCTATACCCTTTTCCGCAAGCCAATTGAGAGTGGTTTTGGCATAGTGAGCCGACGCTAAATCCGGCAAAAACAGTGGAGGTGTACTATGCTTCTTATATAAAGGCAACAATCTCTTCTGGAGACACTCAGATCGATAGATTTCCGCATTTAAAGTTTCGGTAGTGTAAAATATGGTTGACTTCAAACCACAGGAACATATTGCTTGCCATACCAGTACCTTTCGACCGAATTTCTCCACCTGAATCGACCTGTCCGCATCGCTCACATCCTCTCCAACGACGGCAGTAAAGTATTGTGGACCTGGAAGGATTTTTCACGGCCTCCTTTACATAGGTCTCATCGTCCATCAAAACGCATGCATCCGGACGCTGCAAAAGACGCGAATACAATTTCCGAGCCCTTGTTGCTGCTCGCTTCTTCTGTTCTGCACTTTGTTTCGAAATTTTCTGCTTCTTGTAGGTCTTCAGGTGGTTTCGTCTCTTGATACGCTGAATCATTCCGACACTCGTTCCTGCTTTTTTGGCCAAATCACGTATTGACATTGATTTGTTCTTCATGATTAGAGATACCACTTTCTGCTCCAGTTTCGGGTTGGAAGAACCGGGTTTTTTGCCTCTTCCCGGTAGCTCATCCAAAGAATAGTGTTCCCCAAACTTATTAATGATGGTTTTAACACTCGCATGATGAATTCCTTCGCCAATTTTCGCATAGTAATACCCTTCTCACTCAGCCATGTGTCCAGAACCTTAATTTTCACTTCCGTTTCAATACGCGACATTTTGAAAACGCAGAATTTGAGCCGCACAAACAAGTAAACAAAAGAAAGCTGACAGTCAAACGCACAGCATGCAGTGTTCAGAGCATAAAAAACCATCACAAATACATGCGTACAACGCAAATGTATGTGGATAGCTTATATTCGATACACTCCTTAGGAACAATTATAGAGATAATCTCATTTCACACTATTTCTTTCAATTATGACAGATACTAATTAAAAGTTGATATCGGCAAATACATATCAAAATCAACGTTGTAACCGTTTGGTTATAGATCAATGGGTTTAAAAGTGGTTCAACTTCTACTAGGCTCCTGCTCGAGGCAAGGTTCATGACAGATTCAAGTAAATTTGATTTGGCAAGGTATCTGTTCCTGTGGAAAGAAAACTACAGGAACAGATATCTTTGAGACGGTTAAAATTATGAACTCTGAAGTGTACAAAAAAAAGGTTCATCAACAATCGGATTATAACAGCTGCCAGCCATTACAGCAAGGCAATGCTACAATGGTTCAACGATAATGGGACCAGTTCATCCCAAGAGAGCTGAATCCACCAAACTATCATAAATGCCGTGCAATAGAGAAGTATTGGGTTATAATTAAGCGGAAGCTGAAGATGAAGAAAGCATTCACCAGTGACATTGGTGAAATCAACTTACCAAAACCATGACTACAGACAGTATTTATGCGCTGGCTGATGAGCAGCATCAACAGAAAAGGGCGAGAATTTCTTCGAAATAACGATGAATGATTTGTTTTAGTTTTTCCATGAATTAAAGTAATACCCAGGTAACCAATTAGCAGTTCCAAAGCGTCTTTACGGTAGCCTATCAAGCAATTAAAGACTGGACTCGGAAAAATTGAGACACACAAAAATTATCACCAAAAATTTATTTTAAATCGGATACTTCTCAAATTTTTTCAGGGATTAAATAACTACATATCAACTATGTTTTGGCATAAATTATTTAAAGAATTTCCTCCCCCGAGCTGAATGCTCGTACATTTCTCTTAACACTGCTCATGAGATCTTGGACGAGGCTTTGTCCAGCTCCCTTACACAATTTCTCCCAGTTTTTCTTCAAAGCTTCATCGGTTTTGAATGTTTTTCCGCTTTTCTTCAATATCGCCCAAAACTTTTCGATCGGACAAAGTACTGGGGTATTTGGCGGGTTCGTCTTCTTCGGGACCACATTAACGCCCTTCGCTCCGTACCAATTACAGGCTTGGCGTAATGGCACGAAGCGAGATCCGGCCTGAACAGCGTGGGACTATGGTGAGAGCGGAGGAAGGGCAGAAAGCGCTTCTGCAAGCATTCCTCTCAATAAATCTGCCCGTTTATGGTGCCGGTTGTAACGAACGGCTTGTTGTACCGTCCGCACTCGCAGATCGCCTGCCACAACACTTCTTCGTGAGTTTGTCCATCTTTCTCTTCCGGAACTTTTCCGGAACCTCTATGTGGGACGTACCGATAAAAAACTCGAGGCCGGGGATTTGTTTGGTGTTCGCCTCGTCATCCATGACGAGACAGCCTGGCTTGACCCACGGTACAGCTTCCACGCACGCAATTTGGCCACCGTGTTTTGCTTTTCAGTCCGGTTTGGTACCTTCCTGACTTTAAAAACACGTAGACCAGCCCGCATCATGGTCTGCTGGACAAACCACTTCAACGAATTGACCTTTTTGGCCACGTCTCGGGTGGAAAGGTCCGCTTTATTCTTAAAGTACTGCCTTATTTTCCTCGCCTTCTCTGGGTATTGCGTTTTCGGTTTTCGGCCGCTTCCAGCGCTCCGCTCGATGGTCTTTGTCTCTTGAAATATCTTTTCAACGCGGGACACGGTGGAATGGTGGATTCCAAGCCTTTTGCCGATCTATCTGTGCGACTGACCAGGATTATCGATCATCGCGCCCAAGATTTGCTGGCGTAGCTCTTCTTGTTTCGAATGCATCTTGAAAACTACTTGACTTGTTTCATTGTATACCCTTATGAAATTCATATGTGAGTGCAATGGAACTCACACATTGTTTATTCTGATTTTTGCTTTAATATGTGTATTTCTTTAATTTTTCATTGAATTTTACTGAAATTTGAGGTAATACAAATAAATGTTCATGAGCCTTTCTGTCAAAGTCTAGTAGAATATAAAGGAATTTGCGTGGCACATATTTCCAAGCACATTAATCTGCCAACGTTTGCTAAGAAACATATGTTGTGACAGGCCATCTGTACTTGTGGCTTGAAGAGCAACGTTTAAATTGCGACTAGAACCGTCAACCTGGAAATTGATCTGAGCGAGTGCCTACAAAAACGTCTACTGCCCTTCCTGAAGTGACACAATTGTTCCGTTCTATTTTGGCCGGATTTGGCATCATGCTATTACGAAATACAGGCCATGGAGTGGTATGCTGAAAAACAACGTTCAAGTGGTTCCCAAGGACAAGAACCCTCCCAACACGCCAGAGCTCCGCCCAATCGAACAATATTGGGTCATCGCCAAGCGGAACCTTAAGAAGGCTCAAAAAGTTGTAGTGAGCGAGAAACAGTGAGCGAGAAACAGTGGACAAGGAAACTTTACAAAACCTTATGGCAGGTGTTAAAAGGTAATTTCTATTCGGTAAAAAGAAGCTTAGCTGAATATTTCTCCTGTATTGTGTATTACCAGAACTTGAAAGAGAAAAAGAATTTGACTTATTCATAAAAACTTTGATCGACTTACTGTTTGACCAAATTTTGATCGGAACACGTCAGTGCATGTCGATCGCTTCACATCATACTGATGAGGTTTACTGATATAGCAATATCAATACGGGGAATATATCACAATAGATCAAAGAAATAGTCGCAGCGATGAATATACCTAACATGGGAAAAAAATGACCAGACAAAATAATCCAAGGTGTTAATATCTTGTGACCTGGGAGGTCAGTCTCTGGTCATATTTCGAAATGTCATCCTGAAGTTCTTTTTTGCTCTAACAAGCTGTGCTGTTCTGAAGACTACACTCTAAGTCGAAGGTTTTTGCGTTTTCCACGTAAGCCGTTCATTTTGCGAAAATAAAAGCAAATTTTTGGACTGGACGAGAACGAGAGTACCGTAAACCGGAGTGACTTTGATCATTTTTTGAACTATTTCTTGAAATTTTCTATGATAAATATCTCTAAAATTTTGTTTTACATTTTTAAAACCAGTACTGGTATCTGTAGTATAACACTACACAGATATTTTAGAAATTTATTATGTCAGATGAACTTCAAAACATTGTTCAATTCCCGCGGCCAATTTTCAATAATGGGGTGACTTCGATCAAAATCAATTTTATCCGTTTGAAGTGCTTAAATGAATAACACAGGGGTGGAGCATTCCCCAAAGGGAACGTTCATTAATTATGTCACGCAAAAAAGGACCATTTTCAAAACCCTCCCCCTTTGTCATGTTTTTTGTGGACCCTAAATTTTGTGTACAGATTATCACAATTCCCAAAACTCCCTTCGATCAAAAGCATGACATAAATATGAGCGACCCATCCATTGCTATTTTTCAGTAATTCCCCATAATATTACACAAACAGAAATACCCATTCACCTACAATTTCCTACCGCTTCCTGGGCATAGGTTAAGATTTTCTGACCACCAACCGTCTGCAGGTGCCGTCCACCGAGTGTATCATGAAGGGTGCTGTAAGGAATGCTGTAGGTCCGAGCAGCTTCACGCAGTGAATATCGTTTTTTTCGTACTGCCTCCAACGCAGCATCCATCGATTCGGAACTGTACTGTAAATAAGCTCTTCCACCAACTTTTTCCACGTACTTTCTCGGCATTTTGGACTTCTCAATTCCATTAAATTGTCAAAATAAATGTTTCACACCTTTTCTCCAACAAAGAACAAAACAAAACAAACCCTTTGACAGATTGGAAGGTAGTGCAACACTTCGAGAAGGTTGTCGCGTTTATTCGTTTGCTCTGAATTTTCGATTATAAAATATTTTTTTATTCATTGATTTGTTTATGTATACAAAATAAATATTTTTTTGATTAGCTTAGAGAGACGAATGTTTAAGTAATCTGAAAATGTGGTTGTCCATTTTTTTAAAAATCATTTTATTGCTTGAATATATGATTGTTGTTGGGCTTGGTAAAAAGTACCATAAGGAGCATATTTTTAAAAATATTTTTTCATATCGAAGGAGATAGAGAAATGCTAAAAACAAATTGCATTTATATACCCCAATAAATGCTGAAAATACATGGTTCAAAGCTTTAAAAAATCAGGCACTTGGAGAAGGATAATTTTAAATTGAATAAATATCGGATTTGGCGGTCGAAGTTACCCCGTTGATCGAAGTCACC